>CM050166.1:434639449-434651949 GCA_027410445.1 Discoglossus pictus
TGACCTCATGGACTGCAACACACCATGATGATCCACTTGGTATTCACGACAGATACTGGAGTGGGTTGCCAGTTCCTTCTCCAGTGGGTCACAGCATACAATTCCTGGTGTTCCAAGGTGGTCTCCCATCAAAGTGCTGATCAGGCCCAACTCTGCTTGGCTTCAGGGTGGTGTGACCTATTGGTTCCCTGACTGGAATCAAACACCGGTTGCAGCGGTGAAAGCACTGAATCCTAACCACTAGACCACCAGGGAACCCATTACTAGGTATAATTTCCCTATGTAAAATGCATATGTATACAGAATAGTTAAAGGTATATGGAAGGTTCCTGGGTGGTACTAGGTATATAATATCCCATGGTATCTATTTACTTTTATGAACTTTATTTTATTAAGTGCTTATAAGCTCTGCTTTTACTGCCTAAAATCAAACAGTCCCTGTATGGGTCTGCCCACTACAATGTATGAAGACACAGACTCTGTAGGGCTTGGAGGTACATTGTAGTGTCCTAGCCTATCAGGGACCACATATCAACAGCATGTTGTTGAGGGATGGTCACCGATTGGTTCGTATTAGACACTGCACATCCAGCCCTACAGAGTACGTGTCTGCATACGCTGCAGTGGGCAGACCCATACAGGCACTATTTGTATGATTTTAGACTGAGCTTATAAGCACTACCCAGGGATATTATATACCTAGTAACCCCCAGGGGCCTCCCATATCCCTGTTAGTTGCAGGTGCTGTTCCCATCTCGCGTAGCCTTGTTATTATCAGTGCGGCGCTTTATCTCTCTGGGTTTATAGTATCATATCCTTGTTTGTAACTCTTTATCTTGTCCTCTCTTTTCCTTGAATGATTGTATTGTTTTACAGTATTTTAGCCCTGGTACTAGTTACCTTGTGTTGTGGACATTGCAGCCTTGAAAACAGCTTTGTGTGTATTGGAAAGCAAAGTCCATTTATGATGCACGCGGGGCCCTGGCACGTTGGGCCTCTGCAGTAATCATTTAACCAGCAGATTCCCTAATCAGATGGGCGAGCGGCCAAGGTGATCCTGCAAGTGTCCCCGGACTCGGCATCAGGACTGACGCTGGGCCTTATAATGCTCTGCCATGCAAATGTTCTAATGACACGTACACACATAATTACAAATGGGTATTATCACCATAGAGGCATTATTAAATATGCATGCATTAAAGGACCACACAAGCCCCTCTCTGCACCATTAGATAGAGGGTGAAAAAGTGTTTTCATTCTTAAATTTGATGCTGGCTCCATGACGTCAGGCTATTTCAGTGTGTTGCCTGTGTCTGAGTAATGAGCTCTGAACCGCGCGATACACTGAGCATTAATTAGATTCAGATGTAGAAGCTTTGAATGAGGCAGTGGCTAAGCCTCCGTTATTCCCATGCTGTTCCCTCAAATAGGTTTTAATAGACTTGGAACTAATAAAGGAGGAAACGATAAGGAAAGACATTCTACATAAAAGTGTGGGGAAGGAGATTGCAGTTGCTCTCTGCTCTTATTGACTGCCCAGAAGCCTTCAGTCTTATTGAAGCCCTCACTTGTGATCACTAATTACTGATAACCGCACTTAACTGTTTTTTTCCCCAGAGTTAAGCCAAACAGGATGGATACGCTTCACTTTAGACCAGCAATTCTTACAGGGTTCCTGATTCTAATATAGGGAAAAACATTTGAAGGAAATGGGAAGGTTTGGGAAATGTTGTATTTGTTCTTCCGACAGTTATATGTAAAGTGTCACAGGCCACTGTGATAGAAATCCATCAAGATATAAACATTTAAAGGAACAGAGTACTGTAAGGAAAGGATGTTCCAAAGTGTCCTCTCTGTGCTAGACATGTTTTCATGGCAGAAATACTGAAGTGGGTCGCCAGTTCCTTCTCCAGTGGGCCACAGCGTACAGCTCCTTGTATTCCTAGGTGGTCTCCCATCCAAGTACTTACCAGGCCCAACCCTGCTCGGCTTCATGGTGGTGTGACCTCTTGGTTCCCTGACTGGAATTGAAACCAGGTCACAGAGGTAAAACCAATTAAAATACAACAGCAAGAGCGAGGTCTGTGCTCCAAAGAGCTTACTATTAAGAAGGTAAGATTGGAGCGTGACACAGGGGGTGTTGGATATAGATGGCAGTGTGAAGGCAGTAGGCTGGTGACATTGACATGGGAGGCACTGTGGATTGTGGGTGTAAGTAATTTTCTTTATACAGATGCATTTTTTTGTGAGGTATTGAAGGATTTGAGGCAGGAGGAATCTAGTGCAGCGAGGCAAGGAGTTCCATAGAATAGGAGCAGCACGAGAAAAGTCTGGAAGATGCAAGGGGGTGATGAGACGAGAACAGGGCAATGAGATGAGAGCAGAGATATGGGGGGGGGGTGCGCACTGTTGTTGAGGGCATTATACGTTCGGATCATGATTTTACATTTTATTCTGGAGGGGCAATGGGGTGACTGATGCAGAGTTGGGTCCAGGGAACAGTGTCCAGCCACTAAATACCAATGTAAAGTGCAGCTTGGGCCATGTACTAAGCTAGGGATCCTTTAGTAGATCTCTCCCACTGGAGTGTGCTCTTTCTAATGAGCTTATTGTGATACAATTTGCTGGAAATCCTTCATGTTGCGATTAAAATGCTATAGTGTGGATCAATTTGAAATCCACTGGCCATGGATTGTGCACAAGACACTGCAATATGGAGACTTACAACTTCATGCAGTGACTTCTTCTGATGATGGAGGAGTGCCAGCATGGCAGCTTCCCAGAGTCAAGTTGAGGGAATTAAAAATGGTAATTTATCTAACTGGGCTAACAGGACCAGGACTTGTTTGTAACTTGTAGTGTTGTTGTTGTTGTTGTTATTCTGCCTAATATAAAGTATATTCAGGCTAATGTAGATTTTGTATAATTGGGTGGATTATAAAACACAAGGTTTTAAAAAATACATTTATTTTATTTATTTTTAGAGTATTGTTTTTCAACCTTTTTTTAAATTTATTTTTAATTTAAAAAATGTAGGAAGAAAAACATGTTTTTTCTTGATTATTTTTGTTGTGTGATACATGTAACAAATAAAATAAGAAGAACTGGCCTTGTGGTAAATTAAACCTATTCTTCTATATATTGTATAGACATGTGCACATAAATATTACCCCAACATATGCAACATTTCCTAAATGTCAGGAAGGTGTGTGGTCTCCCAAGCGCCGAGCTATCAGATATGTTTCTTTAGTTGCACTGGTGTATATATTCAGTTTGTTGTTGTTTACTCATTCAGCCCTGTCCGACTCTTCGTGACCATATGGATCGCTGCATGCCACTGTCCCCCGCGGCCCCTCTATCAATCTCATGTTCATTGACCTAATCTATCCACCCCATTGCTGTCGTCCTTTCTTCTTTCCCAGCATCTTTTCTCGGGAATCCTGTCTACTCATAATATGCCAAAATATTTGAGCTTCAGCCTCATGATCATACCTTCCAGTGAACAGTTTATCTTCATTACCCGTAGTACTGATTTATTGAATCTTCTTGTAGTCCAAGGGACTCTAAGCACTCTTCTCCAACACCACTATACAACAGCGTCCATTCCACGGCACTCAGCCTTCTTTATAGTCCAGCTCTCACATCGATATGTTGGTACTGGGAATACAATAGTTTATAGTGCAATATCTCTATTTACTAGCTTGTCCAGACTTGGCATAGCGTTCCTCCCCAGAAGATAATGTCATGACTACTCTTACCATGTGAGAGACCTCAAACCCCAGGAAAATAGAATCTGTATATATTATGCATCTTTAATGGCAGCCATTTCTCATATTCTTCCTTGGTGTGAGCTGTCATCACTAAATAGAAGTCTGTCTTATTGCTGTTTCTTACTCTGTTTGCCTACTGAAAGACGTGTGCCTCGTCTTGATCCAGTGACCTATTTGTGTACTGAGTGTTTGTACGGACAGTGTGTGTTACTCGGGATGATGGCCCTTTAAAGGACAACTGTAGCCAAATATGTAAAATGTATTTAAAGAAAAACATTTGACAATTGGGCAAATCTCTCTCTTCTTTATTTATATATATATATATATATATATATATATATATATATATATATATATATATATATATATATATATATATATATATATATAATATTTTTTTTTTTTTTTTTTTTTTTTTTATTATTATTATTATTATTTTTTGCCCTTATACATGGAAAATATCTGCCCCCTTAAATGGACATGGAAGGTCCCTGGATGTTACTAGGCATATAATATACCTGAGTATCTATTCACTGACATGTACTTTATTTTATTGGGTTCCCTGGTGGTCCAGTGGTTAAGATTTGGTGTTTCCAAAGCTGTCAACCTGGGTTTGATTCCAGTCAGGGAACCAAGAGGTCGCACCACCCTGAAGCCGAGCAGGTTTGGCCCTGGTCAGTACTGGGATGGAAGACCACCTTGGAACATTAGGGGCTGTATGCTGAGGCCCACTGGAGAAGGAACTGGCAACTTCAGTATCACCATGAATACCAAGTAGATCAGCATGTCCATGGACATAAAGATGTTCTGGTGTGTGTTACGGTCCATGAGGTCACAGAGAGTTGGAAACAACTGAACGACGCAATTTTTTTTTAACATTTCATTAGGAAGTGCATATAAGTTCTGGTTTTACTGCCTAAAATCAAACATATAGTCCCTGTAAGGGTCTGCTCACTGCAGTATACACAGACACGGACTCTGTACGACTTGCTGTTCATTGTCTCATACTAACCAATCTGTGATGATCTCTCAGTAACATTCTGCAACAGGCTGTGGAGTTGTGATCCCTGATAGGCTAGGACACTCAGTAGAAGCTGAGTTTATAATCACTTCTAAATAAAATAAAGTACATGTCAGTAAATAGATACCCAGGGATATTATATACCCAGTAACACCCAGAAACCTTCACTATCCCTTTAAGTTATACCCAGGCTTATTCAATATTTTCCTCCTGATTAAATGACATTTTATCTTTCTATAAGAATAGACTCTGAGCAGGTTTGTAATGTGAGTATAAGGGCTATAACCAGCCAAAGCTACATGTCCCATGATCTCCTATCCATGTGCCTGTATACATAGACCCTCGCTGGTCCCCTGGTCACACCAGCCTGTTCTTCAGTATATAGGTAGGTCGCCCTGTTACAGATCTGACCCTAATGATATCAGACCGGTCGGATTTGTTGCCTAGACCCCAGAATGCGGACATTGGCCAGGTTTGTACTGGCCAATAGTAAGACTGTGCGATGCCATAGGGACAATATGAGCCGTCCCCACAGCTTGATAAAGAAAGCAGGAACTATAGCGAAAAATCCCACTCCTTTTATTTACACTGGTGGCAACCAATACTGTATGTCTGAAGTCCAATTAAAGGGATATGGGAGGTGTTACTAGGTATAAAATATATCCCTGGGTATCTATTTACTGACATGTGCTTATAAGTTCTGTGTTTACAGCCTAAAATCAAACAAATAGTCCCTGTATAGGGCTGGCCTAGCCTATCAGGGACCACGTCTGAGAAGCAGGTTGCAAAATGTTCACTGGTTGGTTAGTATGAGGCACTACTATGTCTTCATGAGCTGCAGAGGGAAGACCGACGCATGTAATATAAGTTTGATTTTAGGCAGTAAATCCAGAGTTTATAAGTCCTTCCTAATAAAATAAATAGATACACAAGGATATTATATACCAAGTAATATACAGGAACCTTCTGTATCTATATGGTGCTGGGTGTAAGCAGGCTGTGAGCTTGGCCTTGTGTTACCCAGTAAATATGTGGCCAAAAGGAAAATGTGTCACCTGCTTGGTAGTTTTGGGAACCGAACGACGTGTATGTGCGTGTTTCTGACGCCATCTGCGACATGTGGTACATGCCAGCTCTTTGCCCAGACATCCTGGCATCCCTTTGACAGTGGGTAAACCACTGGGGTATCCAGTCTGGAGGCAACACCCAGGCTGCATATGGGACTTGTCGCCCCACTGTTACCGTAATTGTATGGTACACTGAAGGGGATATATGCATATATAAAGATGTATATGTATAACTGTAAAGGTGATGGTTATTATAGCATTTTGTGTGTACAAATGTACTATTTACTTACTGTACGGTGGAGGCTTCTGTCGCTCTTTTGCCCGCCATATATTAAATGATTGTTGTGGTAAACTACCTACTCATAAAATCTACTACACAGGCAAGGAACTGGCCCCACACTGTGTTGAGGCAGTAACCTTAAAACAGCTGTCCATGGGTGGGATTCCTGGCTTGTGTATAATCCACACACAAAAAAGTCATAGGTGCTCAATCAGAGAACGAACTAACCTTAATAGGTTACTTCTATGGAGATGATAACCCACTCTGAGAGCAGCCTCTTATAGCTCACTTCACAGGGAGAAATATTCTGTAGTATATCAGTCTGGTCTCTCTCACTACTGATCCAGCCCCGAAATACCAGGCAATTCTACCCTGAACAGGAGAAACCGCAAACCCCAGACGTATGTTTCAGCCTTCATTGGGCCTCGCCGGTGAGGTGTAGCTGATATCTCCCTAAGGCACAGTGAGCAAGCAGTGTTGTGTATAATCCATCCTGAGCTTTGCCCAAAGATATGTAATACAGCGGGGATATGCTTAAAAGAAGCTATGTTTGAAATGGTTATGAATTGCAAGAGCAAATCCATTGTGGGCACATCTACATGTCCCTGCCCAAACGTGAACACACACGTACTATATACTGTGCTACCATACGGTGGAGGCTTCTATCGCTTTTTTCCCCCACTATAAAGTGTGTGTGCGCATGACATGCGTGTTATTTGCATGTTCCTGCCCGGTTTCCCAGAGTGCATTTAATGTTTTCTCTCTTTAATCCAATACCACTTTATACATGGTTCCTTTTAGCCACATGCTCATGGTATTGCATAGCATAGGATGGATTAAGCACAACTACAACTACCAACAGATCTCATCAGTGTGGGGCTGGTTCCTAACTTGTGCTGTGGATTTTGTGGGGAGGCTTTAACCACAATATCACTTAAGCCTATGGTGGGAATATATATATATATATATATATATATATATATATATATTACTATTCGGTGTGATTATTCTAGTGCTTTGCTACCCATATACTCCTAGAGACTGAAATAACATGATATTATTGCTCTCCCACGGCCCCTGTATCCATGTCGGTTTGCACATGTGATCATGCACAACATATTACTGTATATGTCATGACTAGAACACGCCGTTGTTATTACTGAGTATTCGGTTACAGTTTTAGTTCTGGTTAAACTGGTTTTAAGCACCAATTTCCTCTCTAGGTGATGCAGCTTCGCAAATAGGCCTGTAACCCTGGGCTATGTGCAAGCCTGATCTGGATGAATGTGGGGTGTGCCGGGTCACCTGTTGCAATGTTGTTAGTTTATACATTAAAGCTCTTACTTTATATGTGCCAGACGTGCAGTGGTGCTTAGCTCCACCCCTTATGCATAATTTAGGGTGGGACAGATGTAGACTTCCTACTGTGCCCCTAAATTATGCAAAAGGAGTGGAGCAAAGCATCACTGTACATCTGGCAGGAACCTAGGATCATTCCTGGTAGGAGTGTGCCAGCAGAGGAGCAAGGAGCTGCTAGATGGTGCTGCTGAGATCATATACAATTTCCAAGCTTTATCCTTTACCCTAACCCTAAAGCTATAATATCGTCCGCGACATCTGGCGGATGCTCGCTGCTGCTGCTGTCAGTGGCGTACTCATAACAGGAAAGGACCAAAATACATAAATTAACAGCTTTAATATATAACTATTACAAAGTTTTAAAATTAGAAATTAAGTATACTTATGCATGTACTTTAATTTTTTGTTTCAATAGTTTTTATTGTAAATCTTATACAGTATTAATGTTTCAGCGATGGCTCGCAGGCCAAATTTATGTTGTAGATTGCTTAACCGTAAACTTATATGATGGTGACATTTTCATTTAGTGACAGTTCCATTACATTTTCCTTTTTCTTAACCTTTCTAAGTAACAATAAACTGGTAGCATGGTTGTTTGCCTGTTTTTGAGATCTCTGATGGTTTTAGTATGATATGCTACCTCTTGTTACAGTTTTTTTAACATACAAAATAAAATTAACTGGATATAACAACTATAACTACAGTGTCATTCGTGTGCTTGTGTCTAATGATTCTTCTTTCCGTCCTTTCATGGTGAGTCCGGCAAGGGGTGGGGGGGGTCCCCAGTTCACTTTTCTTGAATTGGTTTATCTCCTAGTTTGTCTGCTATCTGTGTTTATGTTTGTTATATTTCTATTGCCTGTGTGGAGGTTGTCCATGCCCCCCATATTTCTAGAAATTTTGGGTATGTGTTGTTAGTCGTGTGTGTGAACCTGTCAAACAACATTATGCCATTTAATTTGTGTATCCTGAGGTCTGGGGTTCGCCATTTTTGAGCTATGTGGCTTTTTGCTGATAGCATCAGGTACTGAAACCATTTATTCTGGCTTTTCGAAATATGTGTAATAGGTCCTCCTAGGAGGCATGTGTCAATTGACCAAGGGATTGGTGTATGCAGTGTCTCTGAGGCTAGTTTTAGCACTTTGTTCCAGAGGTTTAGGGCTATGGGGCATTCCCACCATATATGTTCAAATGTCCCCCTATCCTGGCAGTGCCTGAAACATTGTGGGGGGATTCGCGTGCTAATGGTGGGTAGTTTTGCAGGTGTATAATATGCTCTATGGAGGAAATGTACTTTAATTTTAACAGCCATTATTTTTGTAGTGCAGGGACTCCGGACTCATGGATGCTTCTTTGTGCCATCTTGTACAGCAGTCAAAATCAAGTGAAATGCTGTAACACATGTTTTGAAGCGCATCTCCCTGTTATCTAATAACCTATATAGTTGTGAGCATGCGAGTTGTTGCTAACGCTTGTGGGCTCGCTCGCGAAGCGAGGGCAGTGGGCGAGGGCCTCAGTTGCTTTGGCGCTCCATGCCAGCAACTGCGACCCTCGCAAACTTAACGTCGCAACGCAAACAACACGACACACCATTTACGACACTCGCTAAATTTTACGAGCAACACAAACAACATACGACACACGTTAACACACATTACGACCTCGCGACACTCGGACGCAACTCGCGAACATTACAAAATTCAAAACACAATACATACACACAGCTCATACATAAAAAACTTACCTACAGCAAGAGGGAGCATCCAGGACCTCAAAAATGCAACTTAGACCTTGATTTCACTCAAAATAAGAGTTTAGACACAAAAAAATTGGCTACGCGACAGAAAAAATGGCCACCGAACAAAACGAAAACGAGGCTACACACGCAAACACCATACGAGACACGTTGGCAGACATTACGACCTCGCAAACATCGGACGCAGCACGCCGACATACAAACATTTAAAACACAATAAATATACACAACACACACATAAAAAGCTTACCGACAGCAAGAGGAACCATCCAGCACCTCAAAAAACAAGTTACACCTTCATTTAAATTAAAATAAAACACTTTAGACACTAATAAAATCGCTAAGCGAGAGAAAAAATGGCCGACGAACAAAACGAAAACGAGGCTACAGCACTCTCAACTCGCAAAACACCAAGAGAAACTCGCAAAACAACACAAAGTACCTACGGATAATACGCTAAGACGCATACCACAGATAACCCGCCATTTTACGCCAATGCAGAAGTACACAGCTACGCTAACAGTTTGGTCTCGCGCACGCACAGTATTACACTGCACACATTCAGCACGCTTACACAGCAGCTCCACACCACTAATGCTGCAGCAACATGAAAACAGATTGTCAGCTCTTCAACACAATGCTTCAAAATAGGTAAAGTATATTCATTTATTAATGTATTATTTATGTGATTAATACACACCAAAAACCATTAGCTACCTTACAATTTCATTGCCGTCATTTTTTGACGGGCAATTCGCTAGTGTAATTATATTTAGATGTTGCAGTGTTCGTTCTTACCATGAGTCCTATCTGTAGTTCAGCTGCACCTGCTGATTTAGTGATCTTATCGGGACACATTCTTAGATCCTGAAAAGCTGACCGTTTTGTTGGCGCAAGCAGAGTATTGTCAGTTACAGAGCGCTTGTGATTTTTTGATCCTTTTAGGAAAGCTGCAGATTGAAATTGAAATCTGCTCCTGGAGCTGTGATGAAGGACCGGGCTCTATCAAAGTTCCTGTAAACTAGTGGAATGTGCATCATGCCCTCTGATTGGCACATATAGAAAATGCTGCTCTGCTTGAGGGGAAAACTGACCCACCCAAGTGTAAAAAAATATAAATTTTGCTTTATTTAAACTGTATATTGTTTCAATAGTTCAACAAACATATGATCTTCATCTGAAAAAAAGTCTACAGTAGTCCTTTAACGATTTATTATATTGGTATCACCATGGTTAGGAAATGCTACTCCAGGCCGGTTTCATACACAAGTATTTTCCAGCTTAGATCAAGGCTGGGCCTAGGGTGTGCTGGGTCACCTGCTGTGTGAATACCATCCCTGCCTGAGTCTCTTGGGTGGAAACTTCTCCTAAAGGCAAAAAGGAAATGTAACAGATCCATGTAAAGGACGCGCCTGTGCTGTTAGGAATCTGTCTCATATCACATGCAGCTTCTGGCATTAAAGTGGACATTGGTATTAAAGGGTTGTGTTAAAGGGACTTTGTCACCCCAAAATCAAGTTGTTGTTTGGTTATTCTGAAAAAGGATGAAAAACTGCCTCTATACTTTTGTTATCCTTTTTTCCTAAAGTGATCCAATCCTGTTAAATTCCATGTTGTTGGTGCTCTATTTATATGCAAATGAGCAGCTCAGGCATATTAATCAGCTGCTTTGATGTTCTGATTAGGATAAGTCTGCTTGTCTGTCTCTGTAGTGGCCAAAATAAAGACCATCACGGTTATCTGTCAGAGAGACCCCTCTCCCACCCTTAGTTGGTACAAATATTCCTTCCAGCTGTAACCATCCTCTCCCATCTTCCACAGATCCACTCATGTTCAGGGTAATCAGAATGGCGGCCGTGGAGTAGCCTTGTGGGCACGTTACGTGATGGGGCGCAGGTGACAGCAGCTGAGGATGCCCCTGACTGATAAGCTGCGCGAGAAGATATCGCGGGCCTTCTACAGCCATGGGCTGCTCTGTGCCTCCTACCCCATTCCCATCATCATCTTCACTGCTCTCTGCATCTTGGCATGTTGGTAAGACACACAGAATCCCTGACATTGCAGGGCCTATCTGCTAATAGCCTTGAGATAGATAGCTAGATAACGATTTTGGACTTTGGGCCCCTATAGGTTCATATATATTACAGCTCCACCCTACAGCCCTGTGGCTATACGGTGCAGCTGTAATAGGACATATACAGGTTTCATTTTGTTATATTGCAGGTGCACAGCATTTAAACAGATTTTTTTAATTGGGTGACATCACTTGGGTGACATCACTATCTCAAGCTGTTCACTTATTACCTAAGAAACATTTTAGGATTTCTTTTGAAATTATATCTTTGGGGATAACATATGAAGCTTCTAAGACATAGACCTCTTTTCTTTAAGAACAATTTCTAAGATTGTCAGAACTTTAGTGTTAAGGCTAACATGAAGTGGTGAAAATGGTGAAGTGTAACCTATATGATCTGTTACCTGCCAACGCCCCATGCCTTACACCCTACACACTCCCAGTTGTTACGCAATTACAGAGTCAACAATAGTTCTATATATCTATAGCATGAAGTATGGCCGATGGCCTAATGGCGTGAGCCGCTCCCAGGTGAAAGGGGAGATATCGATAATAAGATAAGGTACTCCTTCAGTACGGATACAAAGTAAATACTAGGTGGGCGTCTCCCCGCTTAACCAGAAGTGGGTACCTGGAGACGTCTCTCTTGCCTTGGGAAGACACATTGTCTCTAAGCCAGTCTTACCAGGTAATTACCTCACTGTTTGTTCTGAGTCATTTTGGGACTTCCTGCTGCTTCGTGTTGCCATAAAAGTAACTACAAAGACAAATACAATAAGAAAAATCAGAAATGACTAAGAAGTCTGGGGAGAAATGAAGCTTGAGATCTCTAGGTAGATTACATGGGGCTATTTAAAGATATATGGAAGTTTCCTGGATTATGAATACATCCGATAGAGGCAAATCAGTAGTCTATGCAAACAGTTATTGCCTGAAAAAATCCCAAATAAACATTATTAAACTTACCCTAAAGTTTGCAAAATGTCTTCAGTTTACATGTAGTAGAATTTGAGAAGGAACATCCGTGAAAATCCAAGCTAAGTTAGCATAACATTCATAATTAGTTGTGGCCAATCAGAGGCAGGTACAACAATGTCACAGCTGTCACTCAAGCAGCTTTGTCTCAGCCAGTGAGATACTGACAGAGGTTGGCTAGGACACAGCTAATTGGCT
>CM050166.1:434656949-434894449 GCA_027410445.1 Discoglossus pictus
TTTCTCTGGATCAAATAACAAGTAATCCACATATTGCAGATCAGAGGAGATCTAAAAAGATTGAACTTGTTGGACTAAAAGTATTTTCAGTTACAGTGTAACTGTGATATCCTTCAAGAGATTTCTCTGTAATTGTAAGTGAGCATAATCTTGAGAGACTGTACCCTTACTGGGTCTTATACCATAGACTTGTAATTTTGTTCAATATATACCATGACAGTGACTTGCCATTCTCTTGAGATTCACACTATGTTTCTTCCTGGTCTCCTCCTCAGATCTGGTGAGAAGAGCTTGGAAGACGTGTGTCTTCAGGTCACAGACCTTGTCCCAGGACTCAAGAAGCTGCGTGACAAGCTGCCCGAGCATGGCTGTCTGTTACTATCACCTGCCAACTTCTGGCAGAACAACCGCGATCGATTTAGTAACGACCCGGACCTTATCAGAACCATCCAGCAGCACGAACCCAAGACCCTGCAGACCTCCGCTACACTCAAAGGTAAGAGATCGTAAAGATAACTAGCTGTGATAGGCTACTGTCTGGATATAGAGGTTATACAAATATCTATAAGGAAGGCTCTTGGATGTTACTAGGTATATAATATCGCTGTGTGTGTATTTACATTTATGTCCATTATTTTATTAAGAAGGGCTTATAAGCTCTGTTTTTACTGCTAAAATCAAACAAATAGTCCCTGTATGGGTTTGCCCACTGCAGCATATGCAGACACAGACTCTGCTGTACTTGCTGTGTCTCATACTGAGTGACCATCTCTCCGCAACATTCTGCAACATGTTGCTGAGACGTGGTCCCTGATAGGCTAGGACACTACACTGCACATCCAGCCCTACAGAATCTGTGTTTGCATATGCTGCAGAGGATAGACCCATACAGGGACTATTTGTTTGTTTGATTTTAGGCAGTAATTATAGAGCTTATAAGCACTTCTGAATAAAATGATGTGCGTAAAAGCAAATAAATACATATTCTAATATATGCCTAGTAAATTCAGAGACCTTGCACATGCCTTTTTAAGTGTTTTATTTACAGTATGCTCCTTTGTACAACTAGCCTGACAGTGGAAAAATGTTCCCAGGAAGTTAAAAAATGCAGCTTATAATTTATTAAATATTCTATGCAGTTTATTCTTTATTGTGCATGACGGTGCATTTGGGAATGTTATTCTGCTGCAAGTCACACTTTCATTTAACCCTGTTGTAAGATGGACATCATTCTGACAGCCTTTTTAATAGAACTGAATGGGGGTCTTATCTGCATCCAACATAACTAATCAGATTTGGAAAAAAGTGTCTGCGATTAGTAAAGCAAAATTGTCTAAAATACATTTTTATTATGTTTTACTTAAAATATTTTAGCAAGTCAGACTCTTTTTTTTTAAAGAGCACACTACAAGTGGTAATCTTTTGATATAATTTTTTTTCTTGTGGGTGAGCAGTTGACTTCACAATCTTTATGTGCAAATAATATTTAGCTTAAGCAAAAGAGCGCTAGAAACCTATACCGTACAGTATAGCGCATTTGTGTTCACATTTGAATGTCTAAAAAATTTCCTATGCAGAAATAGTTATTGCGCTGCACTGTGGGAAACTGGGCATTGACATGCAAATGAGCCCCTCTTTATCCAATACAACTTTATGCTCGCTGTATTACACAGATGTAAAGCATAGGCTGGATTATACAGGAGTTAGGAGACTTGCGCGCACACACACAGCTGTCTCGATCTTATTGGATCTCATCGCTGTGCGGCTCATCATTCTACCTTATGGTGGGCAAGAGCGATAGAAAAACAGGAGGATCGGATAGTGCACTTAAATTAGTCCAAATAGTTATTGGACCTATTTTACCTGTGTTATGTGATAAATCTAGAACAAAGTCACCACCATTCGTTATTACAGACTGCTATCCTTGTATTCTGCGTGCGAATCCAAAGCACAAGGATCGATCTGAGCCGGGGAACAGAGAGGATTGATGGGCTTAGGTTTGTTTAAGCGCACTATTTTGGTTCCTGGATTATACTGGGCTTATAATATCCCTGGGTATCTATTTATTTTTATGTATTTTATTTTCTGAAAAAGTGCTTAAAAGCTATGTTTTTGCTGCCTAAAATCAAAGAAATAGTCCCTATATGGGTCTACCCTCTGCAGCGTATGCAGACACAGACTCCGTAGGGCTGCATGTACATTGTAGTATTCTAGCCTATCAGGGATTGCGTCTTAGCAGCATGTTGCAGAATGTTACTGAGAGATGGTCACTGACCAGGTAGTATGAGACCTGCACATGAAGTAGGGCAGACTCATACAGGGACTATTTGTATGATTTTAGTAAACACAGATTATTAGCCCTTCTTAATAAAATAAAGTACAGTAAATAGATACACAGGGATATTACACACCTAGTAACATACAGGAACTTAAAAGGGAATTGGACATTTTTTTTTTTTACTGGGTGTTTGTGGCTGTCTTTGCTGGAGTATTTCTGAGCTGTCACCGTCCTCATCCTTTTGCATTGTGTTAATATTGTTTTCGCCTTATACCTAACCCCTGTATATTGCTATGGAATATGTTGGCGCCTTTCAGTTAAAGGATAATATTAATAATAATAATAATAATAATAATAATAATAATAATCCTTCTCTCTCCTGCAGATTTACTCTTTGGAGTCCCAGGCAAGCACAGTGGCGTCAGTCTGTACAACCGCAAGAGGATCGTGTCTTACACAGTCACTCTGGCTTTCCACAGATATGATGCAAAGTAAGGAAGTATGACCGTACGGTCAGTGTGTTACAAGAGGCTGGGATACTTACAAGTTTTACTGGAATTTAGCCAGGGATACCAAAATAACACGTCCAAACTAATCCAAGTAAATAATGAATTTGATACATTGTTTGAGAGGCAGAATTGTTGTGATGTGTGGAGGTAAAAGAAACTAATCTGAAGAAACTCAGGTGGGTGGCAGTATATATATATATATATATATATATATATATATATATATATATATATATATATATATATAATCCTATAGGTGTATTATTTCTCTTTTGCATTGGGCTCCCATAAACCCTCTACTCTTTTTTTGTGTGAATCGCATTTAAGCTTCTCATTTTTATTCACCTGACTAGAATTTTTTCTAAAAAAAAAAAAAGGTAGTACTTGCTACATAACCCAATCATCTAATGTCTGTATTTGTACCTTCTTTTGATCTTAATTTACCCTATGTATTATCCAGTCACACACACATATATAAAGATAAAGAGAGGTTGAACCTCCCAAAAGCTTCGCAATATAAAGAAGACGTTTGTCCAGTAGAAAAGGTATCAAATCATACTGCAATACTAATTGTTATTAATATATATATATATATATATATATATATATATATATATATATATATATATAAAAAGCCACGGGAGGGGTGGGGCAAACACTATGCGTTTTGACTGAAAATTTTTAAACATTAGAAAATGAGTTGTTCTAAAGTCTACATTAAAGGGGGACAGGGAAGGGACTGTCCTGATATTTTACAGGAGACAGAGCGACGGGAAGCCTTGTGGGCTGCAACAAATTTTAGATTTTATCCACATTATTCGGGATGTAAAAGAGGTGAGGATCTTGTATCTTTAGTGTTACTTTAGGATCTTATCTTTCAGTGTAACTTTAGTGTTAAATTACACTAATTTAAGAAACCTTATTGTAGTATTATTAAAGTTCTGTTCAGTATTTCAAATTAGCCAATCAGTGACGATCTCTCAGCGGCATGTTACTGAGAGATGATCACAGATTAGTTAGTATGAGACCCTGCACAGCAAGTATGAACATACTATGTCCTGCTGCAGTGGGCAAGCAAATAATATTTGTATCATTTTAGGCAGTAAGCTGATAAGCGCTTATTAATCAAATAACGTACATAAAATGAAATGGATACTCAGGGATATTATGTACATAGTAACATCTAAGAACCTTCCATATCCCTTTAAGGCATTTTAAGTGCACCCGCTGTTGGCATCACACACTCACAAGACTTCTTGCTGTGCTTCTCTCACAGGTTCCTGAGTAGTCTGAGATCCCGTCTGAAAAAGCTTCATCCCAGCACCAACTGCACGGTCAGGGGAGACCAGATTGTCCATGTGCATTTTAAGGAGGAGATTGGGATTGCTGAACTCATCCCTCTGGTCACCACATACATCATCCTTTTTGCATATATCTACTTCTCAACAAGTAAGTGCACACATCAATGGCAACCATGGCAGAGTGAATGCTGAAATTAAAGTGTTTTTATAGTGTGTGTGTGTGTGTGTGTGTACATGGGTACGTGTGTACATGTCCCTGCTCAGCTTCCCAGAACCCAGTGTAATAACTGTTTTTCTCTGAATTCTGAGCTGGAAGCAGGCCAGAAAGCCTAAGTCGATGTTAATGCCCAAATTCTTTGTATTAAAAAATGGAATTATTTTTAATTCAAAAGTTTTTCATTGTTGGATAGTTCTGAAATTCCCTCTGAGTACTTTTATTTTGAGGTTCTGGATGGAGTGATTCTCCTGGGTGAAATGGTGTCTAACTGGAGTACAATAACTGTCTTCATGGTGCTTTTTGATGGAGCTCCGGTGGAGGTTCATTCGCATGTGTAGTTTCTGTCTGGTTTCTCCAATGTAGCACCCCCTTTCACATACAGTACATTGTATCATGTACACTACATTGGATGATGTACATGAATATGAGCCTTTGATGCTGTAGGTCTTGTTGTTGTGCGTGGCTGTGTCCTCTTTGCATTGAAAAAAATTAAGTTCTTTAAATGGGGGGGGGGGGGGGGGGGAGTCTTACCCATTTTCAGCTTGATTGCGACAGCTTAACATGATGGCGTAGAGCGGTGTCTGAGCTCCGTGAATATGAATTTCCAACACATTACAAAATATTTATTTCAGCATGAAAAAGAGTATACAATGTACAGTACACTGGCAACTCTCATCTTGTCCTGTGATTATTAATACCGTGGTACCTTTGTACTCGTCCGCCTGTGAACTAATCAAATTTGGTATTAAACACGTTTTGATGAGCAGAAATTGCTTTGACACTCTATGCTTTTTTGGTACTTGTTGCGCTTGTTGTAGTCGTTGAGTCCATTTACATTACTCCTTATGCAAGTTTGATATTACTTTTGTTATTGCATTTATTAGATTAGTTTGGAGACACAAAACGATGCACAGAAACATTTCTCCTCCACAAAGATAGTCGGAAGTCCTGTGGACATAAATTAGCACTGCTGGCTACGTTTCACCCCGTGTTAGTCTAGTATAGGTTTTATAAACTACAAATCACCTCTTGATGCAGAACACGCTCTTGTATGTATTAAAATATTTGACTTCATTATCTTTTACTTTGTGATTAAATCTGTTTAATTTACTTTGTAGCTTTTTTTGCGCCATTTCTCACTTTTTGGTCCTTCCATTGTACGTCCCAAACACATTAAACTCCATCACCCAACAGGATTATTTTTTTGAAAGCGTATTAAAACTGGCTATACATTGAACTAGCAGTTTTTCTCTGTAGTAAATAATTTCTGAAATATTTTACAATTATTTTGCGGCTCCTGTATGCTAATGTGTGGCTCTGAGTGCTTGATACCAGATATTGTGGCCATCCAAAAAATGGAAAACACAACATAGAGCCAGTTTTTCCGGACAGAGGTTCCCAAGCTTTGGTCCACAGACCACCAGTAGTCCATGATCTCTATTCAGGTGGTCCAAAAAACAACTAGGATTACAAAAAAAAATAATCCTGAAACCAACAAAAAATATTTTAAAGTGCCTATTTACTAGATTTTACTAGACCCATTATAGTTGGTAAGAAGCAGTCCGAGCAAATGATTAATGGTCCACAAAGACCCTCTGCAGGACTGAGGGGGTCTGGCAAGAGCCTGGTCATTTTTTTAAGAGCCTGTCACCCCAAAATCAAGTGGTTGTTTTTTTATTTTTTTCATCTTAAAAATAAAAATAAATAACACAAAATTCTCTTTAAGTTGATCAATCCTGATAAATTGTTGTGGTTGCTGAATTTATATACAAATGAGTAGCTCACGCATATTAATTGACTGCTTTATTGTGCTAATTAGGCTTAAAGTCTGCTTTTCTGTCTTTGTAGTGGGCAAACTAGAGACCCTCAATGCTATCTGGCAGTAAGACCCCTCTCCCACCCATATCAAGGACTCTGAGCCGCACATTCGCATACAGGAGCCGCAATTCTATATATTTCAGAAATGATTTTCTGTAGCAAAACCTGCTAATACAATGAGTAGTGTATTTTTAATGCCCTTTAATATGAGATAACCCCTTTAAGTGTTGGGGGCTGTGCTTCCCATAATGTAGGGTTTGTATGACTCTGAGCGCTGAATACTCACGTTCTAACCGTTTGATTGTAATTCAATGAAAATAATAAGAATTTTATATTCAGCCTAACACAAAGACCCCCTGGGAACAGGAAAGGGGCCGGCAACCTGTTTTCCTCGTGATTTAGTCACAATCCGGCACAATACGAGCTCTGTATTCGCATGTCTTGTAGATCACTTGTATGGAGTTATGGAGCGGTTCACATGAAGGTCATTGTGTAACCCCTTCACTGCCTATATCAAGTGCTCACTACTGGTGTCGGATTGAAGAAGAATTAACAATCTTTATTTCTATATTTGATTTAAAGAGCTTTAATATATGGCTACACATTATACTAGCAGTTTATCCTCTACAGTAAATATATAGAACTGATTGTGCGGCTCAGTGTGCTAGTGTGCGGCTCCGTGTGCTAGTGTGCGGCTCCGTGTGCTAGTGTGCGGCTCCGTGTGCTAGTGTGCGGCTCCGTGTGCTAGTGTGCGGCTCCGTGTGCTAGTGTGCGGCTCCGTGTGCTAGTGTGCGGCTCCGTGTGCTAGTGTGCGGCTCCGTGTGCTAGTGTTCGGCTCAGTGTGCTTGATAAGGGTGGGACTCTGGGGTCTTTGCTTCTGTAGTGGTCAAAATAGACTTTAATCCTAATTAGCAGACCAAAGCAGCCAGTTAATATGCATGAGCATATAAGTATAGCAACTACAATTTGCTGTACGTCCATATGCTGCTTACAATTTCCCAGGACTGAATGCTTTTAGATAATACAACATACAGACGTTTTTTTATTCTTCTTAAAGAGCGTGAAAAACTAACTTGATACAACTTGATTTTAAGAGCTGTGCCATATTCTTGAGTGGTTTTCTGTAAGTGGTCCTGGGAGACCAGATATATTTATCAGATGCGATTCCAGAGTTTATTCCGTTTCTTTCTTTTACCCAAGGAAAGATTGACCTGGTGAAGTCCAAATGGGGCCTGGCTCTGGCCGCAGTGGTGACCGTCCTGAGCTCTCTGCTGATGTCGGTGGGTTTGTGCACGCTCTTTGGGCTGACACCTACACTCAATGGCGGGTAAGTGTCCTATAATACCTGATGGCCTCTTTCACCTCATATAACCTCATCAATATTTATTAAAGTAACGGGCCATTTACCTCACTGTAGGTGCTCTTCATGGTGTGAGAGAACACAAGATGTATGTTAGAATGATCAATTATTATTTTTTTATTACTATATTACCTAAAAATTCTAAAGTTTTAGGTCTGTTTACAAACACACTGTGTCCTGCCTACTGACTGTTCCATGATTGATAACATATGCTGAACCGTGCGGTGAAGTCAAAGATTTATAGTCGTTTTCTCTAAACTCAGGAATACAAAGAGCAAATAACCCACAATTGTCCTATTTCCAGCATTCCTTTCTTACGACAAATGAATTTTTGAAGGGTTAACATTTTTTTCTGCTTATGCTCACTGCACTGAGCTGTTGCTGTGAGTTTGTCTGGGGGCAGCCAGTGATTCATGTAAACAGATTAAATGTATTAATTTCTGAGTGAAAAATTCACGTATTTAAAAAATTCAAAAAGTATTTCAACATGCTTTTAGGAGATCTTTACTGTAATGTGCTCCAATTTTGTGCTGCATTAAGCTGTCATTTTAAAGAGCAGACTGTATCAGTAAAAGTGTACACAAGTGCAGAAACGTGTGCAATAAAAAAAAAATAGTACCTTGCCATATCAATACCAGACATAGATAAGAACTCTCTCTCCCTTCGGTCCCTTTCTCTACACTCTTAAAAAATGGTTTTATTGAAATAAAATATAAAAAATAAAGTTGTGATTGTTGAATAATTGGATTATTTCCATGTGTCCTTCCCAGGGAGATATTCCCATACTTGGTGGTGGTCATTGGTCTGGAGAATGTACTGGTTCTCACAAAATCTGTTGTATCGACTCCTGTGGACCTCGAGGTCAAACTCCGGATAGCACAAGGTGACTGATCTACATGTTAATGACATTTCTTCCACTCTTGCTGGTATTGGGTACAAATCTGTTTGTCTTTCCTCAGGTCTGAGCAATGAGAGCTGGTCCATCATGAAGAACATGGCCACCGAGCTGGGGATTATTCTGATTGGTTACTTCACTCTGGTACCTGCTATACAGGTGAGCTGCTAAACCCAAATCATGTGCTCATTGCAGCCATGAGTCTGTCTGTGTATGAAAACCTGAAAAAAAAAAAAAAAAAAAAAAAATATATATATATATATATATATATATATATTGATATATATATATATATATTGATATATATATATATATATATATATATATATATATTGATATATATATATATATATATATATTGAGATATATATATATATATATATTGATATATATATATATATATATATTGATATATATATATATATATATATATTGATATATATATATATATATTGATATATATATATATATATATATATATTGATATATATATATATATATATTGATATATATATATATATATATATATATTGATATATATATATATATATATATATATTGATATATATATATATATATATATATTGATATATATATATATATATATATATATTGATATATATATATATATATATATATATTGATATATATATATATATATATATATATTGATATATATATATATATATATATATATATATATATATATTGATATATATATATATATATATTGATATATATATATATATTGATATATATATATTAATATATATATATATATATATCTCTTTCAGTCATGTCTGACCCTTGGTAACCATATACACCGCATGTAGCCAGGCACATCTGTCTGTTTTTGGTTGTGCTTATCCATCTGGTTTTCTTGGCAAAGATACTGAAGTGGGTTGTGAGTTCCTTGTTTTCTGACATGTCTGCTATGACCTGCCCTACATGGTTTAGCTCACAGCTTCACAAGTACACAAGCCCGTACACCACAACAAGGTAGCGATCCAGAAGGTCTTTGCAGTTGAAGGTGATGTTGCTGAAGCTGATCACTAGTTTAATACTAGAGAAATATCCTTCCTTACTGAACAAACTTGGCATATTTCTCCTGAATTAACCCCTACCTTCCTGTACTAATTGTTATAACCACATATGCAATTTATCCAAAGTGTATAAAGCTATATATCGATTCTGCCATCAATCCTCCCTTGTTATGGATGTTCACAATTGCTCTGTCCTTCCTGCGAAAAACTATTTTCTTTGTTGAGGGCAAAGTTTAAATATTTTTTTAAAATTTTTGACCTTTCTTGGGAAGAGGGCAAATTTTGTATAATCCTTGTTTTGAGTTTTTGAAAAGCTGAACTACAATATTGATGGTATATGTTTGAACCCATTGCTGGCTTAACAATTGGAATATATTAAAACACGTCTTTTCTGGAAAGTGTTTTTTTTTAGCCATTCTAAGGGGATTTGGACATTTTAAGTAATGAACATGAGCTTGATGGATCTCAGAGGGTCCATAGGGTCAAGGAGAGTCGGACACAACTGAATGACTAAACAACAACAAAATGGCAAATTGTATGTTCTTTGTGTCTCTTGTATGTCGTAGTAATACCTGGCTACACTAGATGTATATAAGATGAACAATGTCAGAATAACTCTGCATCATGATAATATATGGACTGGAGTGATTCTACAAGGCTCACACTTTAATCCATCTGGGGAAGTGTCTCCGCACAGTCACTGTGGCACAAAGTGATGACCCTTAGCTTGTCTTGAATAATTCTCTGACCACATCTCACTACTATGTGTATACTTTTCCCCCCAGGAGTTCTGTCTGTTTGCTGTGGTGGGGCTGGTGTCCGACTTCTTCCTGCAGATGTTCTTCTTCACTACTGTCCTCTCTATAGATATCCGTAGGATGGAGGTAAGTGCCAGTGGAGTTCATTGGTTAGTTACTTCCTAAGTGCAACATTTACAATAAAATCTAACCTAAAAAAATGAAAAGCATATTGTAGAGACAAGTGTTAGATCAAGAGCACGTGTGTTAACACTGTAGTGTGCAATGCCCATGGGATATATAAGATGCTGGAGGTGCTAGTTTTGTCTTTGAATTATGGAGCAACAGGTTTCATGAATGGCTGCAGCTTCTGCCATTAATCCCAGTGAAGTATCATTACTTGTTGTTGTCCTCGCAAAATCATAGCTGCTTCATAACGTATCTTGTTTGCAGCTTGCTGACCTCACGAAGCAGATTCCAGCAGAAGTCTGCATGTCTTCCTCCAAGTCAGTGTCACGGACACAAAGGCAGCCAGCACTGCGACCCGCCACCCCCCACACCATCACCCTGCAGCCATCTTCATTCCGAAACCTGCGCCTACCCAAGAGACTTCGCCTCATCTACTTTTTTGCTAGGACAAGGCTGGCCCAGAGGATTATTATGGTAAGATTAGTTGGACAGCTGAGGAAAGGAAAACACCAGAGATAAGGAAATCTACCATAAATACTTGATAAGACTGTGGACTGTCTATTATTTTTATTTTTGACATTTTGTGTAACAAGCCAACATATTTTGTAGCGCTATGCAGGGGTTAAGAACAAAGAAATAATAATAATAATCGGCTGTGAAAAATAGAGGTGATCATACAGACTAGACGAGAGGCAGAATAGAAGGGGAGGGGGGGGGTGAGACTCGAGGTCTAGAAGTAAAAGAAGTAAAAGAATCCAAGGTGAATGGAACTGGGAAAATAGTCAGTTGGTGAGTGCTTGTCCTCCTGTGGATGGTATAAGTTCCAGTGACTAGTAGGCCATATTCAGTTCAGTTCTAGTTAGTGAAGGTGACAGAATCTGTGACAGGAAAGACCTTATAAGTGTTATAAATATGTATACTATAGAACAAAAAAAGCTTCAAGCTGTTCGAGAAGTCCCAGAAGATCATGCCCTAAGGAGTCCTCTTTTGACACAATTTGTGTATGTCTTTCTGCTCAGGCTGGGACCGTAGTTTGGATCGGGATCCTGGTGTATACTGACCCCGCTGGCCTGCGCACGTATTTAACGGTTCAAGTCACAGAGCAGAGTCCCTTAGGTGGAGCTGTGATGCCCCCAATTCCTGTTCCGGTCCTACCTGCCTCCGATCCCCAGAGCTCCCTCTCTGTCTTCCCCACCGGTTCTTCGCAACTTCTAGAGAATCAGTCCCAACAAAGAGACCGCAAAGAAATGCTGGAGACGCTGAGAGGGCAGCTAAAGGGAAGCCCTGGGGTCTGGGCAGATAGTCCAGAAGAGGACCAGAGTAAAGCCAAGCCAGAGAGCAAGGAGGACCAGGCTCACACGGAAGTCACCTGGGGAGCAGAAGATCAGGAGACCTGGAGGAAGCTGTCCTTCAGACACTGGCCCACTCTGTTCAGCTACTACAATATCACCCTGGCTAAAAAGTAAGTGAGCATATAACGTCCATACCTGAGATCAGTTGTATAACTTTAATCACTGGGGCCACTGTCCATTAGTTACCTAATGGAATTCTGCAGTCGCATGTTTACCCAGTGGTGGAGCTACTGCTGGCGAAGGAGGTGCAAAGTACCAGGCCCACAACAGAGTAGGAGCCATAAGCTACTGGCAGTAAATGAACACAAATATTTTTGTACTATATTGTGTGTCTTGCTACCAGGATGGGCTTTGATCTTGTACCAGATTTCAGCTTTTGAGCATGTCACTAACCTGATAACCTGATAAGTATGCCCTGCTATGTATAACTGTGTTTTTGTATTTTGGATCCAGGTACATTAGCATTCTGCCCATGATCCCCATTACAATCTACCTAACCCCAGAAGAAGTATCTGAAGCACGTCACCCCCAAGAGGTTCAGCATGGTCACCCCTTCCTGCCCCAGCGCGATGGACGGCCAGAGGAGGGTTGGGTCCGGGGAGAAGACAAAGTGGCAGATACAGCTGCTAAAGCTCAGGTCCCTGCAGATGTCACTTTGTACAAGTAAGGAACTGTCCCTTCAAAATTTAAGTAGTAGTAACTGTAGTTTGATATTTTCAGTGCTCTATGTTAGATTCAAATATGTTATGTATCCAAGGTTTCGTCAGACAGATAATAGGACAGATAAGCAAATTCAATTGTCTGTGTATAAAAGTACAAATAGATATAATATCAGCCTCCTGGTAATCTATATTTTAGATGATTGCAAAGTACTTCATGGATTTAGATAAATAGCAAAATATATATATATTTTTTTTATCTGACCCACTGTCCACTCACTGACTTTCCCTGTCTCTAATATTTTTTTTACCTCCTTGTATCCTTTGCTCACACATGACTGTTGTATTCAAACCAATGGTTATCTTCTGTTGCACTCCATTCTACTTACACTTTCTTCAATCTTGGCTGTTATTCTGCTTCTTCCTACCTAAATACTATGCTCCCTTGCCCCCCTCACTTTCGTGCCTTTCCATAACTTTTTTATCTTTCCCCTCTCCCACTCCCCCTCACTATTCTGCCTCCTCTTTGCAGAGTTGCTGCTCTAGGTTTGGCCTCAGGGATTCTCCTTGTCCTTCTGCTCTTCTGTCTGTACCGACTGCTGTGCCCTAAAAATTATGGGCAGAATGGCCTGTCCCACAGCCGGAGGAAAAAGGGGGACCTGCCATGTGATGACTATGGTTACTCCCCTCCAGAGACAGAGATAGTGCCTCTTGTGCTAAGAGGGCATCTTATGGTGAGTAGCCTTAGATACTGCATATATGGTTAAGGACACCATGGTTTTGTAACCTTTTTTTATACTCTTGGCTGGTCTTGTGTGTTTTACATGGCTGTTCATTTCACTGTTTGTGTTCTTGACTTGAAGTCACCATGGATCCTTTATACTCACTTTGTTTCTGCAGGACATTGAGTGTTTGGCCAGTGATGGGATGCTGCTCGTCAGCTGCTGTTTGGCTGGTCAGATTAGAGTGTGGGACGCTCAGACTGGAGACTGCCTCACGGTCATTCCTAAGCAAAGGTGAGTGTGACCGCGTGGTGTCGGGAACAGGAAGATATTCAAAGCTCTTAAACCAATCCAGAGGAGAGCTGGCAAGCAATAAAAGAGTCCATCCATTTTGGGTTTTCTGGAGAGCGGCCTTGTTATCATGGGGAAAGGTTTTGGCCCCTAACAGATGGGTTTGTGGGTTCTATTATATCCATTTTTGAAAGTTGGAGTACCAAAACCCAAATGGGTTTTATAGCAAAATTAGTTTGGGAAACGCTACTTTAAAGAGTAGGAAATGCCGGAGAACTAGCTGTCAGTGTTTTACTAAATGGTGCATTTGTTTTTTAATACGTTGTCTCATTTTACTTTTTTTGACCTCTTGTTTTTTTATATTCATTTTTTCTTAATACATAACTGAATCTCAGTACAGTTGTGCTCAAAAGTTTGCATACCCTTTGCGAATTGGTAATATCTGTACCATTTTTAAAGAAAACATGAGTGAGCAGACAAAACACATTTCTTTTATTTCTTATGGGATTCATATACAACTGTAGATTATAACCGAATGGCACAATCATAAAATAAAACATGGCAACGAATAAAAAATTAAATGACCCTGTTCAAAAGTTTACATACCCTTGGTTCTTAATACTGTGTATTGCCCCCTATAGTATATATATATATCACTGTATGGTGATTCCTGAGTGCTTAACACTCTATTATATGTGATGAAATGGTATAAGAAATAGGAATCGTACAAATGACTGTAGTGGATAAGTTAAAGCTATAGTGAGTACCAATAGTAATCTCAAACGTGTAAAACACACTGGACGGAATAAGAGTACTAATGACACTTTAAATATATAAATATAGATAAGAGAGACATCTAATCGCCCAAATGTAGGCTTGAGTATCTTAATGCTGTTGGAAACCATATCCTATTGGATTGGTAATAGCTTCCCTCATATGGCAATATGAATTGCTTAATCCTTGGGGAGCTATAACTATAGCTAAAGCCAATTGTTGTCTAAGACAACAAAAAAACAAACACAAAAAAGGTAAGTGCAATTACCCATAGGTAAGGAACAAAAAAGAGGAAAAAATTGATGGTATAAAGCAGACCTAATACAAGGTAAGGTGTTATAGGTTAATATACTTTTCAAGGAGAAAAAGTGAGAATATTAATTATGATATAGAGGGTAAATGGACAAACATTGCCAGTGTTTTCCATAAGAATTCACCACATATTCATTAAAGCATAACATGCAATTCCAAGTGGTGTTGCTCCCAAAATACATAGGTACACACTAAAAGAATTATGCACGAAAGTGATAATATTCAAACATTTCTCTGTTCAATAAATCAAACCAGAGCAACTGCACTTATCTTATGTGTAGAAAAGAAGTCCCGACTGCTCGTTTCGCCCTTCCTAGGGCTTAATCATGGGTAAATTCACTTCACTTCTATGGTGCTATGGTGCTGCCACCTCATTGGTCTATTGGACAGCGTGGTGACGTCACACGTTGCGTAACCACGCTGTCCACGTTTTGCCAACCAACTGTGTTTTGCCATCCAAGGCTGTTGTGCAATCGCGTGATGACGTCACAGCGTCATGTAGCGCATTGCATCTCTGGCAAATAAAGTTACTGAATGCCTGATTGCAGTATGCATGTGTTTAAAGGGATTAAAAAATATATACTCGATAAGTTGATACTAGATATTGGTATTTATGCTACATGAGAGGGGGAAAAGAAAGGGGGGATATCAGTAGGATATTTATTTAAGGAGCATGGCAGACCAAATTATATGTTCAACGAAGTACATGTATCTATCCACATGGTTGTGATAGGTCTGAACCCTATAACCCCAATATAAAAATGTAAATATAATTATATATGAAGTGTAATGTGACATCTATAAGGTGCTGTAATAAATGCCTGGGAAAAACAATAATAACTAAACAGTCTCTGTAATAATGAGACTATGGGCATATAGTATGTGTGAAATGGAAAGTGTGAATGTGATGCAAGTAAAGCTTATGAATAAGCTCAAAGAGTGAATAAGTAAGTACCGTGAATGATTGGGGAAGTTGATTAAACTCAATAGTAAACAGTGTGTGTGATGACATTAAAGTGCAATGTGATGAAAGAAGGTAAAGTGAAGTAAAGTATTGGTAAACAAGGAAGGGGGTATAAGGGTCTTATCCTGAAGAATACTTATAAAGCCGATCAATGATGTGGACTGTTCAAAAAATTATTTGAGGTGTAATGAGATCTCTTCTGTTACAAAAACGCTGAGTATGTAAAGCCTTCATTAAGTCCTCGAGGACTTTGTGTGTCCAGTTCAAATATCCATTTGCTTTCCAATTTCAGTAGTTCTTTATCTAGGTCACCTCCTCTGGGTCCCTGATGAATATGTTCTATTACTGAAAAACTCATAAAGCAAGGATTATTACCATGGAATAACTTTATATGGCGAGATACCGGAGTATCTAACTCCTTGGTGATTGAATATGTATGCTCAAGGATACGTCTTCGCAATTGACGGGTTGTTTTTCCCACATATAGTTTGTGGCATGGGCATACCATTATATAAATCACATGGGTGGAGCTACAGTTAATAAAGTTCTTCACTGGATAATTAAGTTGTGTATTTGGGTCCACAAATCCTTTACTTGGCTTTATGAATTTGCATGCTTTACATCTCCCACATCTAAATAACCCCTTTGTTGGGGAAAGCCATGATGTTTTTTTGTTAGATGGTTGATAAAAACTTCTTACAAGTTCGTCTTTTATGCTCTTATTTTTTCGATATGTAATAGATGCTTTTTCGGGGAGACTGGATTGTAAAATTGGATCATGTTTAATAATGTACCAATATTTATCTAGTACTTCTTTGATGTCTTTCCAGTCCTTACCAAATGTCATTATACATCTTATCTGGTTGTCCTCCTGTGGTTCTTTATTGATATATAACAGTTCTTTACGATCTGATTCAAGAGCTCTTTTGTATGCCTTTTTAAGTATACGATTAGGGTAGCCACGTGCTTTAAATTTATCTCTTAATTGGTCAGTTTGGTTCTTAAAATCCGCTGAATTGTTGCAGTTTCTTTTTATTCGTAGATATTGGCTTATAGGAATGCCTGCCTTTAAAGCTCTTGGATGTTGACTGGACCATTTCAATAAAGAATTCGTCGCTGTTGGTTTTGTATACGTTAGTGTGTTTATTTTTCCCTCGGAGTCTTTGATAATTGTGAGATCTAAAAATTCGACCCTATCTTTGCTTATCACATGAGTAAATTTCAGTCCAAGAGCCCCCTATAGCATCATTGACAGGGGGCAGTCTTCTGTAATAGTTGTCTATGAGGCACCTAATTCTTGCAGGTGATAGATATAGCTGCCCATTCGTCTTGACAAAATGCCTCCAGGTCATGCAAAGTCTTTGGTTGTCTTGCATGAACCGCACCTATGTAATCTCCCCAAAGTGACTCTATGATATTAAGGTCAGGAGACTGATGGCCACTCTACAACTTTCACCATTTTCTGCTGTAACCACTGGAGAGTCAACTTGGCCTTGTGCTTAGGGTCATTGTCATGCAGGAAAGTCAAAGAGCGTCCCATGCGCAGCCTTCATGCAGAAGAATGCAACTTGTCTGCCAGTATTTTCTGATAACATGCTGCATTCATCTTGCCATCAATTTTCACAAGATTCCCTGGGCCTTTAGAGCTCACACCCCCAAAATACCCCCCCTCCCCCAAAACATTAGTGAGCCACCACCATGCTTCACAGTGAGAAAGGTATTCTTTTCACTATAGGCCTTGTTGACCCCTCTCCAAAAATAGCGCTTATGGTTGAGACCATAAAGCTCTATATTGGTCTTGTCACTCTAAATTACAGTGTGCCAGAAGCTGTGAGGCGTGTCAAGGTGTTGTTGGGCGTAACCGGGCTTTTTTGTGGCATTGGGGCAGTAAAGGCTTCTTTCTGGCAACTTGACCATTCAGTTCATTTTTGTTCAAGTATCGTTGTATTGTGCTCCTTGAAACAACCGCACCGTCTCTTTCCAGAGCAGTTTGTATTCCTCCCGTTGGGTATTTCTTATTTTCCAGAACAATTCTTCTGGCAGTTGTGGCTGAAATCTTGACCTTGGCTTGGTATCAAGAGATCCCCAAATTTTCCACTTCTTAAAAGTGATTGAACCGTATTGATTGGCATTCTCAAGGCTTTGGATATCTTTTTATATGAAGTTTTATTGCCTTGTTACGCAGGTCTTTTGACAGTTCTTTTCTGCTCCCCATGGCTCAGTATCTAGCCTGCTCAGTGCATCCACGTGAGATCTAACAAACTCATTGACAATAATTGCAATAAAAAAAACAGGTTTGGAAAATTATCCTTTTATTGTCAATTTAAACCTGTGTGTGTCATCTTGTGTGTCTGTAACAAAGCCAAACATTCATGGGTATGTAAACTTTTGATCAGGGCCATTTGGGTGATTTCTGTTATCATTATGATTTAAAAGGAGCCAAACAAACTTTGTGATAATAATTGGCTTCATATGATCACCATCCTTCAATAAAATACTTTTTTTTGCATGTTCGGTCATATTTTCATAATACCCAAATCTCACAATTTCTGCCATGGTATGCAAACTTTTGAGCACAACTGTATGTCAGATCCTTTTTCTAAATATTAGAGTGTACTCTCTCAGATTAACCCATTCATTTATTTAAAAACAAGACTCCTTTTGTGTTGTAAATTGTGTGCTCCCCTCCCAGTTATGCCCCTTTAAAAGCATCTAATTAGAAATCATTGGCAGATCAAAGTCCCGATTTCTCACCCCCAGGCTGCGTAGAGAGAGCAGTGGGATCTTCGAGTACCATGAAAATTGGGACCAAGCCTCGGAGTACAAGTACTGCAGTGAAGACCCATTGGAAAATGGTTACCCTGTGAAGAGGAGACTGACCCCCCTCTTCTATGACCAGCCAGACCTGACCAGTCTGATTGACACCAACTTCTCAGATCAGACCAATCCAGAGGAAGCTGGAGCCCGACAGCGGTTGGTCTGCACCAAGCACGATAGAGACCCTGGGGGCTATGACTTTAGTAGTATTGTGCAGAAGGCCTATGAGGAGCAAGGCGGGTCCTCATTGGGGAATCTGTCCCCTGTCTTCTCCCCCACACTGTATGGACACTGCCAGCCTACTTCATGCAGAAGGAGCCGGTCACCTGGGGACTGTGTGGATGGGGGTTGTGCCTCTTCTAGGAGGAAGAGTTCTGCAGAGGAGCCCGGCTTTTGTAACGGGACCATCTCGCCCGTTCCGGGCTGGGAGGATGATTTTGATAGCTCTGTCTGGAGTCTGAGCCTGCAGGGAAATCTGATAATAGCTGGCAGAAGTAACGGAAACTTGGAGGTGAGAGAGGAGTTGGCCTTCAGCCAGTTGATTGTTTGTCATGTATTCTATGTGTAAACAAAAAACATTTGTGTGTGTGTGTGTGTGTATATATATATATATATATGTATATATATATATATATGTATATATATATATATATGTATGTGTATATATATATATGTATATATATATATATATGTATGTGTATATATATATATATATATATATATATATATATATATATAATTTTAGCCACTTGCCCGTCAAAAATGACGGAGCAGTAAAATTTTAAGCCATGGCAATGCGGTTTGCCACACAATGTAAAGCTTTTGCTACTCTGAGGACCTTTGGTGCTCATTGCGAGCCTCACGCTGAGTTTCATCAGCGCTCATTGCATGACTCAGCGCCTTCGACGCTCATTGCGAGCCTCTCCTCTTGTGTACTTGTGCTTATCTGAGCACCTTCGGAGCGATATATATATATATTGCGTAGTGTAAAAATTACATATTTACATATTTTTTAGTGCATACATTTTTATTTTCCATTACAAATTTAATACTTATTAAATTAATGTACGTTAATAATTAATTCTGAATGAACAAATGTATTAGGAAGTGTGAATCATTAATGTATTCATAAAGTAACGGCAGTGTAAAATAAAATATGCTATTTAGAGTTTTTTTTAATATAATTAATTAATTATTTACCTAATAAATAAATATACTTTACCTATTTGTAATTAATATATCCAGCAATCAATATCCTGAAAAGCTAACCTTCTTTTGATTTTCCTGCAGCATACAATGTACAGTTGGACTGTCGCTGCCCTGATGAGAAAGTGTCAGCAATGTGCCAAGTGTGCAGTGTAAATAGGCTGAGTGCGAGGCCAAACTGTTGGTTTTGCCGGGTAAAGCGCCATTTTAGATTTGTAATGTTATTAGTTGCAAGTTAGTGTTGTAAAATGGCGGCGATTGTCTGTTATGCGGCTCATGAGCATTTTCCGTCCTTTCTAATAGTGTATTTTGTACCTTGTACGTTCCTGGGTAAAAGTGGTATGCGTCTGGCTGTGTTTTGCGCAGTTCGGGTTGTGAAGCCTCGTTTTCAATTTTTTTTCAGCTGCCATTTTTTTCTTGCTTAACCGATTTTTGAGTGCTGAAACTTTGCAAACTTGGCTGAAATTCGCGTGCAACCTCACTCCCAGACGTCCTGGCTGTCCCCCCGTGCTGTGTGTGAGGTTTCTTTTGTATTTTTCGTGTTTTTTGATTTGCGCGGTTCGGCTGTTAATTTTGTATTTTTACGACCTTGTAATTTTATTTCTAAGAAGTTTTTTTTAGAAGTTCTGCGTTCCTCAACTGCTTGCAGCCTAAGGCAATCCCGCGTTTCCGAACTGCTTGGAGGCTAATTCCCGGCTTGCCTCCTTTTGCGAGGCTTGCAGCCAATGAGCGCCTTTGGCGCTCATCTCCTAAGTGCTCTGAGTTTCAATGCCTCAACTGCTTGCCTTGCTACGCAAGGCTCGCAACCAATGAGCGCCGATCGGCTAAGTGCTCCGAGCTCGGAAGACTTCTGTGCTTCAACGGCTCACAAGCATGATGACAAATCAGTTTGACAATTATTATATGTGATATTATATAAATATATATCACATATTAATATTGTCAAACTACGAAACGTTGTCACGCAAAGCAAGGGACGCAGTTCGGGCCGAAAATGAGGACCCTCCCGAAGCGAGGGGCCGCATTTGCAGAAGGTGGAGGCTCCAACGTCGGCTTCAATGAGCCAAAGGCTCATTGCAGGCCGCAAATGCGGACCCTCGCGTAGGGAGGGGCCGCATTTGCAGAGGTGGAGGCTCTAAGGCACCTCACAAGTGGTTACAAACAGCCACAGAAGCGGGATTTAAAAAAAAAAAAAAAAAAAATACGAACTTACACAAAAAAAATTAGCCGCAAGACTTGGCCGGGAAAATGGCCACAGGAAAAAAAAAAAAAATGAGGCTACACGAGCCGCAAAACGCCACCAAGCACATACGCCGTACGAGGTACAAGATGCACTATTAGAGAGGACGCTAAATCGGCCACAGCCACGTACCACATATACAATCGCCGCCATTTTACAACGCTAACTTACAGAATGCGGAAGTACCCAGTTACACTAACGGCTTCCTCTCGCGCACGCAGCCTATTTACACTACACACTGCACACATTGCTGACACTTACACCTCAGCTCCACAACAGTGCAAACCTACATTGTATGCTGCAGGAACATCACAACAGATTGTTAGCTCTTCCTGCATATATTAATTACAAATAGGTAAAGTATATTCATTTATCATTTTATTAATTAATTAATTATCATGAAAAAATATATACACAAAAAAAAACACATTATCGCAATAAACTACAAAGCCCTTCACCGCGCGCCTCACAAAGAGCGCCAACGGTGCTCATAGGACACAAAGTACACCAGGGGAGAGTCTTGCAATAAGCGCAAAAAGGAAATTAGCGCCGACCTTACAATGAGAGCAAAAGCGCCTCTGATAACAAAAAATACACCAACCCAGAGGTTCGCAATGAGCGCCGAAGGATCTCAGACCACTAAAACACTTACTGTCTGTGGCAAACAGCATTACCTGCCTTATAATTTTATTGCAAGTCGCTAGTTAATTTATATTGTTTAGTCATGCACAAGGCGTTAATGGGACACTGGTCCTGGAAGGAAGGCCTTCATAGAGATTTGATTTTCATGGGACTTAGGGACTCAGGAGGGCACACCACCCACCTAATTAGACAAGCTACCCTGCCTGACACACAAATCACACAAACATTTTATAATTTATATATTTAGGAACTTTAAAATGCAATTCGCTTTCCATACACTTTTCCACCCCATCTGATGGTGTAGAGCACAGATATACACAGGGACATTATGTCTGGCTATATTGGCTGCTCATAAAGTACTTTTCTCACAGGTTTGGGACGCCATTGAGGGGACTCTGCGCTGCAGTAACTGTGAGGGTCAGAGTGGGATCACGGCGCTCGTATTCTTGAATCACAGGTGAGTAGGTTACCCCAAACTACTTATAGATGGAACAAAATGAGGTGAGCAAGACATCCCTTCTATTTTATCTTGCACACCTTACATGTTGGTTATAATCAGCTTCTCCAAGTGCAGACGGGCTCCTCTCTTAGCCTATTAGGTTTTGTTTTTTTACTCAAATTGTAAAGATTCAAGTTAAATTGTTGAAAGTAGCTAAGTAACTATATTTTCACCCATATTTATGAAGTACTTTAGTGTCGTGAGACTTGTTTTGAACCCGCTTTACACTGGTAGTGCTTCGTGGGTTAAAAAGAAAACAACTTGCTGGAAATGCAGCTTTGCAGCACTGTTCATACCTACCTCACTCTGAGCTTTTTCTCGGTGGAGCTACGTAACTCAGCTGGTGCAGTTTCCTGACACATTATTATAGTTTGGTGTGGAAGAAATAAGTATTAGCCCTGTGGCACATGCAGTCTGTATAGAGTCTACATGCTCATGCTCTTAAACTTTGCAATGGTAGTTTTTCATTTTACAAAAAAGTGCTGTTTTAAATTTGCTCCTTTCTGATGCATACTGCACAAAAAGGGATTTGGTCTCCATATTGTTCCTACCTTACCCCAAGGAGTGTTGTAAGGTAGGAGAAATATTATAGAATGGGTCCATAGTAGTCTAAAGTTTGTTCTGTTATTGTTTTGAAGGATCGCGGTGGCGAGGCTCAATGGTTCCCTGGATCTCTTCTCTCTGGATTCCCAGAAGTCCACCAGTCAGTTACAATTTAGAGGTGAGAACAGGATTTAACTTCCACGGATCCAGGATTGGCTGTTCTCTGGGATCAGCAAATGTCAATACTCTTAATCCCAGAAAATGTTTATTGCACTGCACTCTGGGAAAACTGGGCAGGGACATGCAAATGATTACACAATTCATTATCATTCTTTAATACAATACTTTAAGGCATATGCTTGTTGTATTACACAGCCTTAAAGCATAGGATACAATGGTTTATGCACAAGGTAGGAGATTTAACCACAGATCTTAAAGTGGATCTCATCAGTTCGTGTAATGGACAACCCTACTACTTCAGGATATTAGTATGGTACCTGAAATGAGGCAATCAAAGCCTACACTGTACATCACTTTATTTATGTTGGACTATAAAAGTTTATACTAAAAGTGCAGTCTATCCAAGGAAATGATGTTGCTTGTGTTTCATATGTTCGGTGTTCTGGGGTCTATGGTGTTGAGATTTGTAGGGATTAAGTAATGATAAATATCTTAAAAGGCCAGTATAAGCCCCGGGTTATAGGATTGTGAATATCTACGTGTTTGTTCAAGAAAAGCCCACAAAAATGCAATCGGTAATAAGAATGGGTTTAAAATGAATCTTACCTGTCTGATGTGCTGGGGCAGGACAATCAGGAGTCTCAAACTATAGCCTAAAGAAAAGGAGGCAACTATACTACTTGTTTGTTTTCTGTCCAAGTCTAACCTTCCAATAAATCTGTATTTTTTTTCTGTAAGGTATCGTGCTTTGAGCCAGGTTTTCTGTAAGGTATCGTGCTTTGAGCCAGGTTTTCTGTAAGGTATCGTGCTTTGAGCCAGGTTTTCTGTAAGGTATCGTGCTTTGATCCAGGTTTTCTGTAAGGTATCGTGCTTTGAGCCAGGTTTTCTGTAAGGTATCGTGCTTTGAGCCAGGTTTTCTGTAAGGTATCGTGCTTTGAGCCAGGTTTTCTGTAAGGTATCGTGCTTTGAGCCAGGTTTTCTGTAAGGTATCGTGCTTTGAGCCAGGTTTTCTGTAAGGTAGCCAGGTTTTCTGTAAGGTATCGTGCTTTGAGCCAGGTTTTCTGTAAGGTATCGTGCTTTGAGCCAGGTTTTCTGTAAGGTATCGTGCTTTGAGCCAGGTTTTCTGTAAGGTATCCTGCTTTGAGCCAGGTTTTCTGTAAGGTATCCTGCTTTGAGCCAGGTTTTATGTAAGGTATCCTGCTTTGAGCCAGGTTTTCTGTAAGGTATCCTGCTTTGAGCCAGGTTTTCTGTAAGGTATCTTGCTTTGAGCCAGGTTTTCTGTAAGGTATCGTGCTTTGAGCCAGGTTTTCTGTAAGGTATCGTGCTTTGAGCCAGGTTTTCTGTAAGGTAGCCAGGTTTTCTGTAAGGTATCCTGCTTTGAGCCAGGTTTTCTGTAAGGTATCTTGCTTTGAGCCAGGTTTTCTGTAAGGTATCGTGCAATAAAGTCACCACTGCTATTTGTCTCTTGCACTCCCAGGTACCTCAAACAGAACCAATTCCCCCAGCTCTCCCCTATACTGTAATGATGATGTCATTGCGTGTCATCTGACACATACGGTGGCCTGTGCCCACCAGAAGCCAATCACAGCACTGAAAGCAGCGGCTGGCCGTCTGGTGACAGGAAGCCAGGATCACACTCTGAGAGTAAGTCTAATGATTCTTGTACATATAGCAAATGTCCTTATAGGATTGATGTGTGTGCTGAAGAAACAAGTATGGTTCCAAAAGACCATATTTGCTAATCTATTATCTGTTGATAAAATCGGACATGGGGTAGATTAGGTGACTATAGACCAGTGAGTCTGACATTAACAGTGGAGATATTGCAGGGAGTTGTGGAATATGTCAGATCTGTATTGACAAACTCAGCACAGCATAAAGGAACTGCAATGTGGTTGTATTTCTTGGATTTTAGAGATACCATTCAGACAGGAGCAGGTGATATAATTAGAAAATATAATATTAAGACTTTTAAACTTATATATAAAACACTAAGTATTGCATCCTCTCCATTAAAGTGTAAATATGATATATAAAAGGAAAGACCCAGCCCATAAACACAGTTCCTATAGGAGCACCTGAACATAGATAGATGATAGACCGATAGATGGATGATAGACCGATAGATGGATGATAGACCGATAGATGGATGATAGACCGATGGATATGAAAATATATGGGGGCAAATGTTTTACTTCATAAAATAAAGGGATATGGAAGGTTCCTGGATTTACTAAATAATATACATGAGTATCTATTTACTTGTATGTTCTTTATTTTATTTCTTATGCTTTAAAATCCATTATTAGTCTAAAATCAAACAAATAGTCCCTGTATAGGTCTGCCCGCTGCAGTGTATGCAGGCACAGACTCTGTAGGGTTGCATGTGCAGTGTAGTGTCTAGGCCTATCAGGGACCACATTGCAGAATGTTGATGAGAGGTGGTCACTGATTGGTTAGTATGAGACCGCAAGTACTACAGAGTCCATTTCTTTGCGAGTTGCAGTAAAACGGAACAATTTTAATAAAATAAATGACATAAAAGTGAATATTATATTACCTAGTAACATCCAGGAATCTTCCATATCCCTTGAATACAAAGCGCATCTCCTGGGTGTGGTTTCCATATACCACAGCCCTTCCTATAAAGACTGTGATATTCCTACACTGGGAGCAGTGACATGTTGTAGTGCCGCCCGCTCTGATCCCTATGTGATCTCTCCTGCAGGTGTATCGTCTAGAGGACGCTTGCTGCCTGTTCACGCTGCAGGGGCACTCAGGAGGCATCACTGCTGTGTATATAGATGAGGTAAGTGCTGACCGCATTCATCTTCTCCACACATGGTGCAGAATATACACTAAAAACAGAGCTTATAAGCTTGTCTTTATATATTTACAGTTATGTACTTTATTTTATTAACAGGAATATTATATACCCAGTAACATCCCTCCCTTCCCTCTGTAATATTGGAGTCTGCCTCAGACATGATTACATGCAGCTTTTGATAGAGGAGTTATTTATTATAGCTGAGAAAATAACCATAAAACAAAATATAAAACAGTAAATGTAAAAAACAGATTAAAAATAGTTGATTCTTATTCACTGAAGTGCCAAAGAAACTAGTTTCAAGGAACAGTCCAAGGAGGATGTTTGGTATCCTGCACCACAGTCCTAGAGGCTCAGGTCCTTGTAATATAGTGAAAAACTGGAAGAAAAAAACAAGGAAAGATCCCCGTTTGTTGCACACTTTTGGTAAACGTGTAGTGGAAATGAGACGCTGAAGGGACCGCTTAGCACCATTTGGCGTAAGAAAGCATAGATAAGATATAATAATAATGAGCTCTGAGACAATTTAGCAGGGAAAGGAATTAACAACACTTGCTACATTTGATTACTATATTATTGCAAAACTAGCAATTTAATAGCAACAATAATCTCTGCAAAAAGGCAAAGAAAGAGGGCAAATTGCTACACTGAAAAAAAGTATTTTTAAATAGCGTGCTTTTGGAAAATAAGACAACATGCATTTTAGTGAAAGTAATATCACATATGATTCACTTAAATTTATAGGCGTACAATTTTTATATATATGTCCCAGCTCAGCTTCCCAGAATGCAGTGTAATAACTGTTTTTCTTGGCATTCTGAGCTGGAAGCAGGTTTTTTAAAGTTGCTTTAGACATTCAAACGTGAACAGTCACCCCCATATTTTGAAGATTTCTCAATGGATTTCTCAATGCTATTTATAAAAAGATTTATATAATGTCATGCCCGAGCATGTATGATTCATAAACATGCCATCCAGCCAGATGTACTATTTCTATTTATTTACTATATATATATATATATATATATATATATATATATATATATATATATATATATATATATATATATATAATCTCACATATATAGTTGTGAGCATGCGGGTTGTTGCGAACACTTTCCGGCTCGCGTTAGCTTGCGGGCTGCAGTTGCTGGCAAGGAGCGCCAAAGGCGCTCCTTGCGCTGGTGGGCGCTCATCCCTACGACTTTAGGATGCATTTGCGGAGGTGGAGGCTCCCACATCAGCTGCAATGTGCCACAGGCTCTACGGAGGTGGAGGCTCTACGGCTCCTCACACGCGGTTACAAACACGCACACAAGCGGCACTTTACCAAAATAGATCTAACAGGCAATCACTATATACGGACTTACACAAAAAAATACAAACCGCTGGACTTAAAACGCAAAATTTAAGCACTTGGCATAAAAAAAATACGAGACACGCGACTTGGAAAAAAAAAACATTACGACCTTGCAAAAATACGACCTTAACGGCCGAACAGCGCAAACCTGAAAACATTAAAAACACAATAAATACCCACAAAAAATACATAAAAAGCTTACCCACAGCAAGGGGCGGCACCCAGGACCTCTGCAAGTGAAGTTACACCTCAATATAAGTCCAAATTCCAGAGTTTAGACACAGCGCTTAACAGGGTTGATACAATAAAAAATAAACTTAACAAATGATTATAGAATGGAGGGCCCTGTTATTGAGTTTAAAGTGAAGCAAACAAAGCGATTTCTCTAAAGCACCAAACAGGACTGAAAACTCACAAACTTACAGTCTAAAGGGTATGGGTAAGGTATAGAAAGGTGATGAAGTGAATAACGGGTGAAGTGGATAAGCTTCTTTAAATAGATGAGTTTTTAGTGAGATTTTGAAGGATTTGAGACAGGTCTAGTCTAGTCTAGTGGAGCGAGGCAAGAAGTTCCATAGACTAGGGGCAGCACAAGAAAAGTCTTGAAGGTGGGAATGTGAGGAGTAAAGAATAAGGTCAATAGCAGAGAGAAGAGGACGGTTGGGGGAGAGTATTTAGAGACAAGCAGAGATGTAAGAGGCTGCATTATTATTGAGTTGTGACTTTATTCATCTTCGCACCCAGCAATTCAGATCAGAACATCATTGATGGAGAAGCAGGAAAATCACTGAGCCACACCATTTCTTAGTTTAGGGATAGACTCACTGGCCCCTTTATTCTTCTTGCACAGATATTTAACCAACATAAAGATTTCACCCATACCCCCTCAACACCAGAAGTTTCTACTTAATGTATCAACCCACATCTCCCACCCCCAGTGCCCTCTCTAACATAACAAACATTCCAGGGGTAATAAACTATCTTTGTCCTGTAACCTCTGAAGTAACTTATCATATTATGTCCTAGGGTCTAGTCCTGAGCGCAAATACATGCTTTAAACGTTATACAATGACCCAAATCATCTTACTAAATCTGATCGCTATTGTAAACATTATCGTGTTACTAGATACTTTGGTACTTTTTTAAAGGGGCTTGGCATAACAGTGTCATGCCCTAACCACAACCTGAACACTAAACATTATATAAACAATACTTTGTAGGCCTGAATACTCACACAGCATGCTCTTTAGGTATCCGGATTACCGTTTCAGAGCCTGAGGCCTAACATTACACAGGTTATTAGTCATAAAAAAAATAGTCCATGATGGAACAAAATAATCCTTGAGGTTGAGGGCGGTGACAGTTCAATCTTGGGCCATACAGACCCTTGCTGGTGGGGTTCGGGGGGTCCCATCCTGGTCCCAATAAGTCATGACAACATCTATCTTCTACAAAATAGCACTGCCAACAGGAGACCATACTGTCACTAAGTGACACAGACCTAGAGCATAGTTCTTCTTCCAGTGGCTGTTTACGGCAAATCCCTATGTATAGAATTTATTAGGATGTGTAAAAAAAAAAACCGTCTGCAGAGCTTCTAATATCGGAGTCAAATACAATGTGATGATCTATTTTTGTACCTGCAGACGATGGTTCTGGCCAGTGGGGGGCAGGATGGAGCAATCTGCCTGTGGGACGTTCTGACTGGCAGTCGTGTTAGCCACATGTATGGGCACCGTGGTGATGTCACGTCTTTGGTCTGCACTACTTCATGCGTGATCAGCAGTGGACTGGATGATGTCATCAGCATATGGGACCGGAGCTCAGGGATCAAACTGTACTCTATCCAGCAGGTACAATCACTTTAATTCCTGGAATACTAAAAATCCAAAAATGAAAGATTTGTGTGTGGCCTGAAGTTATTGCTCACTGACCATTATCTTCAGGAAGATTCTAGAGACCCTTTGAAAGAATAAAAAGGGCTAAACAATAAGGTTTAAGTTGTATATAGAAACGGATTCACAACAGTAACAGTAAAAGAATATAAATTAACTTTAAAACTTACATTTGAACATTATAGCTTCATGTAAAAGGATATGCAGAGAGTTATACAAGTCACAAGCAGTAATATGCAGAGCATTATACACACAGACTCCTGTATCCAGACCATACAGTTGTACAAGCCACACGCAGTAAGATGCAGATCCTTATACACAGAGACCCCTGTATCCATACCTTGCTCCTATGTATGAAATTTAAACCACTCAGTAGTATCCTAAGTGCATGCAGGGAAATGCATTGCTCAAGGCAAGCTGTAGACCCACAACTCCTAGCAGCTCACATGCAGAGAGTGCTGTTCTGTTCCTGCTGGGAGGCATCCAATTTCTCTCCCAGCCAATAAGGAAGAGGCAGTCAGATTCATCCATGTGGGAGAAGTATATGATTGACAGATCTTACACCATAGAACATGCAGTGATGGGCTGCATCACAAACACTTTTTTTCCAAATTAGTAAGTGGGAGCTGGGGGGATGAAGGAATTAAGCATATAAACAAAATATATATATATATTTTTTCCATAATACAAATAAAATTGAGTGTGCTATAGTAGCAAGGTAACTGGCCATTTGAAGCATGTTTTTTTGCATATATAGTAGTTTGCAATGTGTAGAAAGGTGTTTTGTGTTACAGTAAAATAGCCCACACAAGACCAGGTAAAATGGCTCCTTTGAGAAATCTGCGTTTATAGCAAGGAAACATGCGTTGGGTGGTGGTTTCATACTGCACGACTCTCCTTTTTTAAATACTCAGCATGCCCATTACCAGCTTATCACCATTTGAATATCTAAAGTGTTAAACTGAGTGTGACACATCTATTAGGTCAGATTTATGGGCCCCCGCCAATGGCTAACCCAGAGGGACAGAAAGTAGTTCGTTTTATCACATTGCTTTGGTGTCTAATAAAAAAAAATAAAAAAAAGGAACAGAAAAAATAAGTACTAAGACTTACTCAAAATATTATTCATAAAAAAGTTGTGTTTTGTACAAATATTCAACACCATTATACCAATATCTATGACGCTTACTACTCCTTACTGATATAACGCTGCGTATGGTGAAGTGGTAACTCATATTGAACTTCCTTCCTCCGCAGGACTTGGGCTGTGGCTCCAGTTTGGGCCTGATCTCAGACAACCTCTTGGTGACCGGAGGGCTGGGCTGTGTGTCATTCTGGGACATTGGTTATGGAGACCTCCTGCAGACTGTCTACCTGGGAAAGTGTGAAGAGGCCCAGCCGGCCCGGCAAATCCTAGTCTTGGACAATGCGGCTATAGTCTGTGACTTTGGCAGTGAGCTCAGCCTGGTCTATGTCCCATCTGTGCTGGAGAAACTGGACTAAGATAGCCTTGTAGGACCTACTGCTCAGATGGTGAAAAGACCAGACCTAACACATCCCTGAGAGACAGTCTACAACCTTTTCAAACTGATAAATGTTATATATACTTCCAATGGAATTATACAATACTCTTTCTTGGCACAACACAAGGCTGCCCTCTTTCTCCGTTATTATTTGTAGGCGATAATAAAGAGAGGGCTGTCTTGTGCTGTTCTTAAAGAAACAGAAGCCCAAGAGATTCGTAATGAATCCATAGCACTTCACTGTCATAAATGACATTGCGCATCCAAGATGTCGTTGGAAGACGCTAACAAAATCTTGATTATGAATTTCACCATTCCTTGTGTGCATACCCGACATTAAGGAGGCTTACAGGTTATAATTAACTTTTAACAATCACACCAATCCTTTCCAGGCAGGTGAGCGATAGACAGGAGAGGAAGAGGCGTAACTGCTGACAATGTAGGTTTTCATGTTGTCCATAAATGCAAAATGGAAACGATGCTTTGTAGGTTGATATTCAGTATCTCCATTAAGTATTTCCACACCTATTTGTTCAGGACCGCCATCATTTACTGGTACAATTAATAATCGGGGCTTCCATTTTATTTTATCATAATAACTTTACAAAAATAACATAAAACCAAAATTGGACCAGTTGCTAAAAAAAGTACAAGTCCTGTGCGCATCTGTATTTGTGTGATTCACTGCTAGGCCATTGGCTCGGGCCACATTTCATTTTAAACGGACATGGAAAGATTTTATTTCAGTGTTGCAGCAGAAAATAGGGTATTTGTAAACCTGTCAGTGTGTTTTTATTTTTTAAATGATACTCTTAGAGCACAATTAACTGATTCAAGTGTTTACTTGCTCTAGGGGACTACGGTGATATAGCATTGGGTCTTACCTGTCTGCCAGTGAGATCTATATACTACGGTATGATTTGTGCATTTCCTGTTAGCTTTAGTATTTGTTTCATGTGCAACAACCTTTTGTAGTATGTAAACATGCCCAAAAAATGTGTTCCATGTCCCTTTAATGAAGTGTTCTGGGGACTCGCGATAAGGGGCGCTAGAGAAATCCCAAAGCTACAGCCTTATTAAATTGCACAGAGCATTTATTTTTATTTTTTTACAGAAGTTTTAGTTCGTGAAGACCTTGCTTTTGAATAGAGGATCACTATCTAAAAACTTCCGTAAAAAAATATGCTATGTGCTTATATAGAGAGCCCTATTCAATTGGCCGAATCACAATTTAATAAGGCTGATAATCTGCCGATGCACACAGCCTTGCAAATTAGCCATTTGCATTATCTTGAGATAATTTCGCTTGCGGTGGGTAAAAGAGCGATAGAAGCCCCCCCACCTTACAGAGTACGGGAAATAAATAGTACTCTTGTGTTCACATTTGATTGACTAAAATAAGTTAAACGTGTTTACTGCTCAAACTGTCCAGTAATACAGTTATTGCATTGCACTCTGGGAAACTGGGCAGGGACATGGAAATTAGTTTACAATCCATGTTCGCTCTTTAATCCAATACCACTTTCTATGTGGCTCCTTTTTAGACATATGACTGCTGTATTGCACAGCTTTATAGCATAACACAGGATGGATTATGCACGAGTTAGGAGATCTACCCACAGTCAGACGCAGACAGTGCCTTTCCACAAAATCTAAAGCACGATTTAGGTACCAGCCTCACACTGATGAGATCCATTAGATTGAAACAGCTGTCTGTGGGGAGGTCTTCTAGCTCCTGCATAAACCATAATATGGTGCTTTAAAGCGGTGTAATACAATGAGCATATACATATAAAGAGCAATGTATAAAGTAGTATTTGGATTAAAGAGTGAAAATGCATTGCAGACTCATTTGCATGTCCCTGCCCAGTTCCCCAGAGTGCACAGCAATAACAATTTTTTTTTAAATTTTGAGCAGGTTATAAGTTGAACTTCCTTTTAGACCTGATCATGAGCAATTTTGAAACCAGTAATGATCCAGCCCCACACTACACAAGTCACTTTTTTAGTAGCCCAATCTCAAATAAAAATGGGTAGTTTACGGTTTTGCCCTCTGAGGGCAACTACTAATGGCAATGCATGTCTAGAGCGCAACACTCAAGCCTTTAAAGGCGCCTCCTGTCTGGATTGGTTTATGTCACATGACCTTCAAGGAACAAACTGCTGTTAATGTCAAGTCTAACTTGCGTCATGGTATAAAAAATAATATTTTTGGTAAAGGTTATAATTTATTTTGATGTAGATCTTATGCTTTTTAGAGCTATACAAGAAAAAAATCTGTTAATTGTACAGTTTGTTAGTGTGTGTTCTTATTTTTAGTTTAGTTTTTTTAATTTTTTCCAATATTTTTTTGACAGAAAATAACATCCGGGTCACGACCTCACAGCTCTTAGAGTTTTCTTAGTTGTGTTTAACAATTTATTGACAACCTACTGGCATCGATTTGTATCCTACACAGAACCGGTCAGTCAATATAAAGCTGTATTAATAATAATGCTGTGTTCATGATCTGTCCTTAGTCTCAGCTTCTGCAGGGGCAACTCATGGGTTAAATGCAACATTACAACTCTCAGAAACAGATCTTGATATATATTTTTTTTTACCATAACCTTATCATTGAAATTAAAGCCTTATCAGAAGTGGATACATCCTCAGTTGGATTTTGCAGCATTGTAGTGGCGCTCATCCGTGTCCTGTAATGCACCACAAAGTTCCTACCTGTGTCTCCTTCACTCGCCAGACTCGTTCTGCTTTTTAGGGTTTCCTACCTGTGTCTCCTTCACTCACCAATCTGGGGCTTCCTACCTGTGTCTCCTTCACTCGTTCTGCTTTTTGGGTTTTCCTACCTGTGTCTCCTTCACTCGTTTTGCTTTTTGGGGCTTCCTACCTGTGTCTCCTTCACTCGTTCTGCTTTTTGGGGTTTCCTACCTGTGTCTCCTTCACTCACCAGACTTGTTCTGCTTTTTGGGGGTTCCTACCTGTGTCTCCTTCACTCACCAGACTTGTTCTGCTTTTTGGGGTTTCCTACCTGTGTCTCCTTCACTCATTCTGCTTTTTGGGGTTTCCTACCTGTGTCTCCTTCACTCACCAGACTCGTTCTGCTTTTTGGGGCTTCCTACCTGTGTCTCCTTCACTCGTTCTGCTTTTTGGGGTTTCCTACCTGTGTCTCCTTCACTCGTTCTGCTTTTTGGGGTTTCCTACCTGTGTCTCCTTCACTCACCAGCCTCATTCCGCTTTGGGCTCTGGATTTAGTGTTGAAGACTTGGACACATCCACGATTGCTAATGGTTATAGCCATTCAACTAGAGAACTGGGGCCGCAGTGGCTGCCACCAGCCCAGGATTTCAGTATCTCTTTGCTAAAGCTCAGGTAGAGTGGAGTAACTGACCTCAATGCACAAGCAGAGTGATCCAGAAATGCTGGACTTTTGGGGGCTGTACTAGGACAGAGTCACTGCCCTATCTCCTAGTCCAGTGTTCTTTTGCCATTTTAAAAGATTTGATTTAAAATAAATCCCCTCCGCTGCTGTGACTTAGTTTGATAAGTACTTGTAGCCATATTTGACCTGGAATGAGCAAAACATTTTATTTGGCTAAAATGCAAGTGCTATTTGTGCACATACTAACCAGAGTGGGCTCTTCAGCACACACACATTACTCGGCGCTGGCCACTCATGTCCGCCTAGGTCGCATGAGCCATCCTCCCTCTGGGTCCCACAGCTCTCCAGTCCACTCGTGCCATCTGGGCTACACGTGCCACCCAGTGCTGTAGCAATCTCCCTTATGTACCCATGGTGTGCACCGGCTGGATGTGCAATGTAGTGTCCTAGCCTATCAGGGCCTACAACTCCGTAGCATGTTCCAGACTATTGCTGAAAGATGATCACTGATTAGTTAATATGAGACAGTACAGCAGAGTCTGTGTCTGCATACACTGCAATGGACAGACCCATGCAGGGATTATTTGTTTGATTTTAGGCAGTAAAATAGAGCTTATAAGCACTTAATACAATAAATAGATACCCCGGGATATTATATACCTAATAACATCCAAGAACCTTCCATGTCCCTTTAACCACTTATTCTGGATAACACAATCTTTACAGAACTCATCTACCCCTGTAATTACATTAATCAAGTGAATAACATGTTGTATAGTTTTGGATTTAGAGAAATACAGCCTTTCATTTATTACCTATTATATGTAATTATTCTGCAGTGAGAGCTGCCATTTTTCAGCTGATCTGCTTGTAGGAGACCCTGGATAAATATATATATATAGAGAAGGATGAAGCTACTTATGTCACCTATACAAAGATAACAAAAAATAATTTGTGCCTATAGCTTGTGCAAAAAAATATATAAAGGAAGTTTTTATTGACATGGAAAGTCTCACAAATGAATTCATTTTTTCATAAATCGATGATTGTGATGCAGTCAGGCCAGGATTTCAGAGCTTAGAGAAGTCTCCATAAAGTAATTAAGTCCGGACCATCACTGCTCGAGTACATTATCAGCAGGTTATGGGATAATGCCCTGCTGGCATTCTGGGACAGTTAGAGAAGCAAGTCTGATGGCAGAGACCTGGAACTGGTAGGGTTAATGCTGCCATCTTGTCTGTGCCCGCTGGTTAGAGCACGGCCGCAGAAAGTCCTCTGGCAAAAAATGTGACGTTTTTGTCCTGTATCTTGTACTGGTAAGTGTCAGTCCGGTCTCTCTCCCCTCGCCCATGGGGCAGTGCCCGGCGGGTGATCTTTAGCTGGAAGAATAAGGGGTTTAGTGTTAATTGAGAACAAAAACATGCAAACTTGTCAGACGCCATCATGCAATAAGAACAAAAACATGCAAACTATTGTCACTCAGACGCCAGCCTAGTCTGCCCATCCTGTCTACCAAAAAAGCATGGATTAAAGGGCCACTGAACTCACTGAGTGCAGCACATGGTGTGTGAGGCTCTCTGGGGAAGGCTGTGATTGATAGTGCTTCTTCTCTATGGGCTCTGGCTACATTGCACTGACCAGTTAACCCATAGCTTTCCTGTTTTAGGTGAATCCATGCCCCATGCAGAGCGCTCACCTGTCCGTGCACATCCTTGCAGTACCCTGTACTCAGTCCCTCGGCCTGCAGGATCACATTGCTCTGGTGACACAGAGTCCTCATCACCAGCTCGTTGTCCTCATCCTCACAATCTTCATCAGAGTGAAGCAGACACAGCACATTACCCTAAAAAACACAGACCCCCCCAAGGTCAGCCCGAGACACACACACACACAAGCCCAGATTTAAACTGAAGAACTACACCTAAAATATACAAAATGTTCTAGAATGATAATAAATATTACAGCCTCTACTACATTACTTTTTACATGCAATTATACTGTTGAGGGATCTATCATTTTAGTTTCTACTGATCAACTTCTGACATGGGAGGAGACTGCAGAGGAGAATTTTATCTGCACAATAAGGACTTTAGCATCTAAAACTGGCAATGCGAATGGAAAACTCACCTCATAAGAAAGTAACAGGATCATCTCAGAAGAAAATGGAACCATGCAGTAAAAAAATAGTTGCATATAAAAGTAAATTAAAAAAAAAATAATAATTTTGTTACATAGTTATTTAAGTATATATAGAAACAAAATACTCAGCTTTAAACAAAGCCCAGGGTGGATTAATTGTAATACAGCAGGCATATGCTTAATAGGAGCTATGTTTTATATGCTATTGGATTAGATAGCAAAGCCTTTGTAGGCACATTTGCATGTCCCCGCCCAGGTTCCCAGAATGCAGTGCAATAACTTCCTTGATATTCTGAGCAAGAAATAAAATAAATAAAGGATACCTTGTAGTGGCTGCACACGGAGGCTCGGCAGTAATGCATGAAGTCCAGGACCTGCAGGGAGCTCACCCCCAGGCTGAGGAGCGCGCTGACATCATCCACGATTAGCACGGGGCAAGTCCATCGCTGGTCAGCAGAGGGTGCCAGAGCGCTGCTCACAAACTCATACAACGGCCTCAGGTCTGATCCCTCCGTCCTGTAGAATGCAAATACCGTTATCGCACAAGCCTCGAGGATACGTCCAGGTTCTGGGGTTGTTGGCATTAAGGGTTAACATGGCATAAGAGTAATAGGGACATGTCTTTAAGGGGCTTGGCAGATGTGACCGCTCCATAGCTCTGACAGTCATAGGTTTTATGAGCAATCGGAAAAAAGAATAAACATTCATAGCCTGGAAAACCTCTAAGACGAGATCTCCAGCCAGTGGAGATGTTGTTGGTACATTTTGTTGGAAATGACCTTATAGGGGCGGATACAAACAGCAGCGGCTGAGTCTGAACTTTGAAAGGAAGTTTAATATTGAATATACATTTTTTGGCTATTTATGGATTAATGTCTAAAAGGGCTATGGAAGGTTTCTGGATATATAATATCCCTGTGTACTTTATTTCTTTAAGAAGTGCTTATAAGCTCTGTTTTCACCGCATACAAACAGTCCCTGTATGGGTCACAGAAAAAGACACCGACTCTGCTGTCTCACACTAACAATCAGATACACTGGGATATTATATACCTAGTAACATCCATATCCCTTTAACTAAAACAGCAAGCTCATGTTGTGATGCATTATTGTGGTCCTTTAAGAAGTGTCCAGGCTTTTAAGGTGGACATCAAGTTGTGATGACATCATGATGGTTCACCTCCAACAATAGCCTCAGGGAGGGTACCTCAGAGGGTGCAGGGGGGTGGTTTCTTCCGATTCCTTCTTATCCCCAAACAGCAGGTCTGTGTAGGATCTCAGCCCCTCCAGGAACACCAGCTGACCCTCGTCTTTGGCCGCAGACAGATTGACCCCCTGACCACCAGGAGACAGAGAGAGACAAGATGTTACAGAGCAGGGTCTGGAATACATCACAACATTGTATTATATATAGGTTAGAAAACCTACATTGAAGCGACACATCAGAGGTTGCAATCATGGGATAAATTTTAAGTAATATCAGTTGAACGCTATTGTAAACTTGTATTTTCTTGCAGCAAACTTACATTGAAATAATGCAATGTATACCTGTCAATCAGCCCTTTTGATATACTCACTAAAGCATACTGATCTCTCATGCTGTTGGGAAATCATTGCCAACAATTGCTATTTACCCATATGGCTCTGAATTGATTCAGGGCCAATTAGCAATTATTGGCAATGAGAGCCAGTAGCAAGGGATGACTTTCTATCCTTGGTGGGTGGATCAGAAAGACTGATTGTCATGTAAACATTACAACATATATAAAACATAATGTATGTTTAATATAACAAAAAGCAGTCGCATTTAATATTTGTCAAACCGCGAATCGTCGTCACGCTTGCGAGCCGTTGAAGCACAGATAGCTCATAGCCTGCGAGGCGAGCAGTTGAGGCATTGAAATATGCGGGACTTAGCCTCCAAGCACTAAGGAAACGCAGTCCCACTACCCGGACGTGGGAGTAAGCCTGGGAAGTGATGGGAAATTCAAACTGGTGTCTTATGATTCTGCGGGATGAATATGACCCAAGCATTGTATATAAAGCGGTTCTGTTAAATGCATTAAATAAAAAAGAAAGGATTGCGTGCCATGTCCCTTTAAGTGTGCCCTGAGAACATCATTTCAAAAATTAAAACACATGGTGACCCGTTTATAGACACCCTCCTTCAGATGCAACAAAGACAACATGTCCCTTTAATAGTTAATAGATAAATTAATGGTTAATAAATGAAAGACTATTTATTTTTACTTTTGCCCATTTGTAGCCACAGTTTTAGTAAAGGTTTTGTCTTGGATGATGATGATTATGAGAGGAGGAGAGTGTGCACTTACCAGCTTCTGAGCGATGATGGTGTAGTGGCCGAGAGACTGGACCAGACCCACGAAGCAGACCTTGCACCCAGCTGGGGGAGACCAGAGAAACCTGGATTTTACTATATATCAAACAAAAAGTCTGCCCTCTGCAGCATATGCAGTCACAGACTCTGTAGTACTGGCTGTGCTGCGTCTCATAGTAACCAGTCCGTGACCATTGTCATATCCCCACTGAGCATAAATAAACTTCCTCTGTATGCTCACCCATCTCTCTGTGAGTAGCCGCGATCTATCGCCCACCTGGACCATCCTCTCCATTTCTGGATCATTTTGCCGTCTGGCTCCCTCACTTTCTCTCCAACGTTCCTTCACTTATTCTTAGCAATTTCAACATTGCCACAAAATTATTTTCGCTTCCCTCTTCCCTCGGCCTCTCATAATGGACACTATCCTCAACTAACCATAATGGACACTAACTTGACCCTCTTTTTTTTACCAAACTCTGCACAATTTCTTACCTTATCTCCCCACTCCCTCTAGCTGACCACCATGTCTTCCACTCTCTGCCGTTCTTCACTCCCAGCTACCAGAACCCAAAGAAACCCGCAAGCACTTGACCCCCAACATCTTTCCACTGTGCTACAACCTCTTCTCAGCCTTCTCACCACCCTCGTTTGCCCTGGTATTGCCACCACGCAATACAACCTGACTTTAGTAGACGCCCTCACCAACAGCCATGGCGCACAAACACGCTATATCCAGAGGTGCTCTCGTATTGCTGAATAATTATGGAGCAAATCTCGGACTTCAGCGGACTTCCTCCACTACAAGTTTATCCTACACTCCTATCACTATGCCCTCAAACTTGCCCAACAGAGCTCCTTCTCATCACTAATACAGACTTTGGCCTCCAACACCAAACGTTTGCCCACCACATTCCAGTATGGAGAGGACACTCAAATCTATCCCCATCTCTTCTGGCTCAAGCTGCCAGCTGCCTCTCTAGCATATCCTCCTGGATGTCCAGCCGTCAACTCAAACTCAACATGTCTAAGACTGAGCTCCTCGTCTTCCCACGCTCTTCCTCAACTTCCATTCATCCCACACAAAATCTTCAACTATTGTAACTCTCCTTGCTGGCCTCCCCATCTCTCGTCTGTCTCCCCTCCAATCCATAATGAAAGCCTCCTCCAGACTCATCGCTCTGTGTCTGCGGCGCCTCTCACCCAATTGGCTTCCCATAACCTCCGGAATAACATGTCAAATCAGGACCCTGACGTATAAAGCTCTCAGCAACAGTGCACCCCCTTATATCTCTGCCCTCATCTCAAAATATTTCCCCACCCGCCCTCTTCGCTCTGCTAATGACCTTCTTCTGTCCTCCTCTTATCACCTCCTCTCACTCCCATCTTCAGGACTTTCTTGTGCTGCCCCTACTCTATGGAACTCCTTGCCTCGCTCCACTAGACTCTGCTCCTGCCTCAAAACCTCATTAAAAACTCATCTGTTTAAAGAAGCTCATCATCTTCATCCTTAATTCACATCTATTATCCTTCTACACCTCACCCAAACCCTTTATAATGCAAGTCTGTGAGTCTTCAATCTTGGAAGGTGCTTTAAGGAAAGCTCTATGTATGTTTGATTTTAATCTCAAAGACAGGGCCCTCTATTATTTTGCAATGTGTTAATATTGTTTTGTCACTTGTATTTAACCCATGGATAGCGCAAGAGAATATGTTGGCCAATTACAAATAAACGATAAAAATAATAATATTCAAAGTCTCCCCCCTCCCTCTCAGGAAGTTGATTAGCAGAAACCAAAATGGTATATTCCACAGCAGTATAATTGCATATACTTTAGGCAGTATAGAGGGGTGTGCGAAGATCACTTACCTTTCAGGTAGTAAGACAGGAAATGATGAACCAAGAAACTGCCGTCAGTTTTACAGTCACAAATCAATGTAAGTTTACCCTGATAAACAAATAAATATCACATTCACTGAAATATATTAGACACATTTATATATTTTGTAGCAAAACTCTGGATGTTATAATTGGGAGAAAAAGGAAAAGGTCCAATATACAAGAGGATGAGACTTAAAATTGATACAGATGATAGTTATTTTGTGAATAAATCAGCTGAAAGACCCACCCTCTGAGCTAATGGCTTTGTCAACAGCAATTAAGATTAATTTTAAAGATGTTTGAATGCCATGATCAAATGATAATAGTGACAGTTTTATCTTTATTACCCCCACAGCTAAGCGTAATTGCTGTGGATAAATCCATTTGCTCGGAGGGTGTATGTTTCCGGTAATTTATACATAAAGTATCACTAGCTGATGGTACAATCTGATACTTGGTGGGGCTCAGAAAAGTCACTAGACTGATCCTACCCAGCAGATTGGAGGTTTGTTCAGGATATGGACCAAGGTTTAGGGCCGGATCAACCAATAGAACCAGCATAAGGACCAGTTACCGATTGTGACCAGTATCCAATGTGGGATCAGCATATGATAACCCAGAAAGATCAAGGCTTTCTCCCAGAATGAAACACACACAGTTGTTATGGGATTCCAAACAGAGCAAACCTTTATTTCTCTTTACACAGATATTTAACCAGTACAATAACCAATCCCCATACCTCACTATTGGGCAAGCAAGGATGTGTCCAATTACTGATAACTTGTTGGATCTAACCCGCCATGATTTTGATAGCTTGTGTCTGTAGCTGTCATGTTCGCACAGGTTCATGATACATCAGGACCTGGGCCTGGTGGTCCTCCGTTAGGTCAATTATCAAATTTATGATCCAACGCAGTAGAGGCCCATGAGTTTTTTTAACACTTAATAGCCAGGCTTACGTGCTTCGGATCTTGGGTGTTACTAATGCGCCAGCCAGCGCCAGCAGCACAACTGCAACTGGACGATAGATGGCGCTGTGACTTATTCACTCAGCCAGAGCATTACAAGCACCACTTGAGCGGCAGAAAGTTGCAAGACACATTATATATATATATATATATATATATATATATATATATATATATATATATATATATATAGTGGAGGAAGTATGGTAGTAGGTTTGTGCCAAGTAGCAGGCAGCCACATAACTTGTAAACCCCAAGTATCACCCAGTGAGTAGATTATGGCCCTGTCACCCTGGGCATTACTATACAGCGTATATATTATCAGTAGCAGCCTCGTGCCCTGCTGTATAGGTGCAGTATATGTGATTATCAGGATATTATACAGCTATACCCCATTAGTCTTCTTACCTTACACAGCTCACACCCGCCACATTGTAAACCCAAAGTATTACCCAGTGAGTGATTATGGCCGTGTCACCCTGTGAGGGGCCGGTGCTCACTACCCTTTCCTTGCTACATTGAATCTAAAAAAATGATCCGTCATTAAAAATTCAGCGTCACCGATGGAGTGGGTTGCCAGTTCCTTCTCCAGTGGACCACGGTATTCAGCTCCTGGTATTCCTAGGTGGTCTCCCATCCAAGTTCTGACCAGGAGTGACCCTGCATGGCTTCAGGGTGGTGTGACCTCTTGGTTCCCTGACTGGAATCAAACCCTGGTCGCACCGGTGAAAGGACTGAATCCTAACCGCTGGACCACCAGTGAACCCCTTAAACATTATACAATGTCCCAATTCAGGTCACTACTATAACCAGTATTACCTTACTAGATAAGTCCCTATCACCCAGTCCCTAAGGGAAGAAACAAGCCCTGGATAGTAATGCGCTCAGTTATAAAACTGAAAATAATCTACATTTTCAGCCAGGGGATTCTATGGGAATACTAATTTAGGGTAATAAGGGAGGGGGCACCTGCTCCACCCCTGCCAGCCAGTCTGTACAAGTGGGCTTTGAGCTCTATTGCTCATTTTGTGCACAAACATAGCAATAAAACAGAATACTGCTATATAGGTCAGATATGTCAGATTCTCACCTGCTCCACTTTGTCAGGGCTGGCACCCAGGAGACTGTTCAGCTCAGGGAACATCCTTACTCTCAGTGTGTCACCCTCACACACTGTCTTCTTGTAGTTACGGGTTCCTGTGTGGCCCAGTCAGTGTATCTCTCTGCCCATGTGAAATATTATTTCGGCGCCATTTTGTGGCTGGCACTTTCAGAGCTAGAGATCCCGACAGCGCCATGTTTTGGTTGGCGTCTTGTGATCGCGTTTCATGCTTCGCGACGACACAGCGTTTGAGCGCTATTTGCTGCCATATGATGGCTGGCAATATAAGCAATACAGCGCGATTGCTTCACCATGTTACGGGTGTCACTAAACGGACTTACCATGTTTTGGTCAGTGTTCTTTTAAAGAGCTTATTATTATTAAAGCTATAGTCGCCATGTTTTGGTTGTCAGTCTCAGCGCTACCGTGCTATCGTCGCCATGTTTTGGTTGTCAGTGTTAGCGCTACAGATCTATAGTCGCCATGCTTTGGTTGTCAGTGTTAGCGCTTCCGTTCGACAGTCGCCATGTTTTGGTTGTCAGTGTCAGCGCTTCCGTTCTACAGTCGCCATGTTTTGGTTGTCAGTGTTAGCGCTTCCGTTCTATAGTCGCCATGTTTTGGTTGTCGGCGTTACTGCTTGCGTTTTATTACTGCCATGTTTTGGTTGGCATAAAGTATATTCCTTAACACCAGTTTTTTACCTATATTGTCACAGATATTCTTACAGGTCTGCAATATAATATATTATAATATATATTATGTGTACTGCCAAAGCCCTCAAACTTAAGAGTTCTTCTTCACACCTTGGTACACAGAATAATGATTTTTCCTACTGATAGTATACTGAAATATAGTTTATATTATATTAATATGTTTTATGATATAATTAATTAATTAACTAATTAAAATCCGGAATATTTATGTGGCAGGCCTATACATGAAAGTTTGATGGGCAGAGAGTGACATCTAGTGGTAGAAATTGTACTTGACATAATATATAATATATGATCTAAAACTTTCTCTCCTGCATTTAAAAAACTTGCTAATTTGCATGTAAAATTAATTATATTAATTTAAGATAATTGCCAATAAGACGATGGAAGTGCAAATAGGAGTCCAGTGGAGTGACAGAGAGGTGCTGAAGATACAGAGAGTTGAGTATGGTAGATGAGTCTACTGGAGGGGTCATTATGGATTGGAGTAGAGAGAGACGGGTGAGGGGGAGGCCGGCAAGGAGCGAGTTGCAGTAGTTGAGATGAGATATGATGATTGAGTGGATTAGAATTCTAGCTGTGTCTTGTGTGAGGTAATGACATATTTTGGCAATGTTTTTTTAGGTGAAACTGACAAGATTTTGTATTAGATTGTGTGTGAGAAATGAAAGAGAGGACAGGATCCAGCGGGCCTGAGAGGTGGGCGTGATGATGGTATTGCCAACAGTGAGGGGTGTGTGAGGAGTGAAAGCTGTAGTAGAGGGCGGGAAGATTATGAGCTCAAGTTTTTGACATGTTGAGTTTGAGTTGATGGACGGCCATCCACCAGGATATATTAGAGAGGCAGTTGGCAACTTGTGCTAGAAGAGAGGGGGATAGATCTTAGGCTGAGAGGTAGATCTGGTTGTCATCTGCATAGAGATGATACTGGGAGGATGTATAGATCGAGAAGAGGAGTGGGCCTAGGATTGATTCTTGGGGTACGCCAACAGACAGAGAGGGTGAGGTGAAGAAGTGGTGCCAGAGAAGGAGACACTAAATGTTTGACATTCTAGATAAGATGTAAACCATGAGATAGCTGTGTCACAGATGCCAACGGAGTGGGGAATTTAGATAAGAAGAGGGTGATCAACTGTGTCAAAGGCAGCAGAGAGATCCAGAAGTGTAAGAATAGAAAAGTGACCCTTTGGCTTGGCAGTGAGCAGGTCATTAGTGACTTCTGTGAGGGCAGGTTCTGTGGAGTGTTGGGGGGATCGGAAGCCGGATTGAAAGGGGTCAAGGAGGGAGTTGGAGTGAATAAATTGTGTAAGTGATTGTAGAAGAGTCTCTCAAGCAGCTTTAAAACCTGGGAAGTAAAGAGATAGGGTGATAGTTGTTGGGAAATACAACAGCGTGTACTGTATGTTTAATTGTGTCCAGTTGATAAGGAGTTAACTAATTTAGAATGTTACAAGGTGATCTGTAACTAACAGTTATGTAATCACATATATAGTGGTGGTAAGTTACGAATGTTGGTCACGCAATGTTAAAAGTTACGCAATGTAGGTGCTCATCGCGAGGCCCGCATTACTTTGCTGCAATGAGCGCAGAAGCAGAGTCAGGTGAGGGTTCTCATAAAGGTACAGAGAGAGAGAGAGAAAGAGGCACAGAGGGTGCACACAGAGAGAGGGCGCACAGAGAGAGAGGGACAGAGGGTGCACACACAGAGAGGGCGCACAGAGAGAGAGAGAAAGAGTCACAGAGGGTGCACACACAGAGAGAGGGCGCACAGAGAGAGAGAGGGACAGAGGGTGCACACACAGAGAGGGCGCACAGAGAGAGAGAGAAAGAGTGACAGAGGGTGCACACACAGAGAGAGGGCGCACAGAGAGAGAGAAAGAGGCACAGAGGGTGCACACACAGAGAGAGGGCGCACAGAGAGAGAGAGGAAAAGAGGGTGCACACACAGAGAGGGCGCACAGAGAGAGAGAGAAAGAGTGACAGAGGGTGCACACACAGAGAGAGGGCGCACAGAGAGAGAGAAAGAGGCACAGAGGGTGCACACACAGAGAGAGGGCGCACAGAGAGAGAGAGGAAAAGAGGGTGCACACACAGAGAGAGAGGGTGCACAGAGAGAGAGTGACAGAGGGTGCACACACAGAGAGAGGGAGAGGGCACACAGAGAGAGATAGAGGGACAGAGGGTCCACAGAGAGAGAGAGGGCACAGAGGGAGAGAGAGGGACAGAGGGTGCACACAGAGAGAGGGAGAGGGCACACAGAGAGAGATAAAGGGACAGAGGGTCCACACAGAGAGAGGGCGCACAGAGACAGAGAGAAAGATGCACAGAGGGTGCACACAGAGAGAGAGGGCGCACAGAGAGAGAAAGAGGCACAGAGCGTGCACACACAGAGAGAGGGCGCACAGAGAGAGAGAGAGGGTGCACACAGAGAGAGGGAGAGGGCACACAGAGAGAGAGATAGAGGGTGCACACAGAGAGAGGGAGAAGTCATACACAGAGAGAGGGAGAGGGCACACACAGAGAGAGGGAGAGGGTGCACAGAGAGAGACAGAGGACACACACAGAGAGAGGGAGAGGGCTCACACAGACAGAGGGAGAAGGCACACACAAAGACTGGGCACACAAAGAGGGGGAGAGGGCTCACACAGAGAGAGGGAGAGGGCACACACAGAGAGAGGGAGAGGGCACACACAGAGAGAGGGAGAGGGCACACACAGAGAGAGGGAGAGGGCACACACAGAGAGAGGGAGAGGGCACACACAGAGAGAGGGAGAGGGCACACACAGACAGAGGGAGAGGGCACACACAGAGAGAGGGAGAGGGCACACACAGACAGAGGGAGAGGGCACACACAGACAGAGGGAGAGGGCACACACAGAGAGGGGGAGAGGGCACACACAGAGAGAGGGAGAGGGCACACACAGAGAGAGGGAGAGGGCACACACAGAGAGAGGGAGAGGGCACACACAGACAGAGGGAGAGGGCACACACAGAGAGAGGGAGAGGGCACACACAGACAGAGGGAGAGGGCACACACAGAGAGAGGGAGAGGGCTCACACAGAGAGAGGGGGAGAGGGCACACACACAAAGAGGGGGAGAGGGCTCACACAGAGAGAGGGGGAGAGGGCTCACACAGAGAGAGGGGGAGAGGGCACACACACAAAGAGGGGGAGAGGGCTCACACAGAGAGAGGGGGAGAGGGCTCACACAGAGAGGGAGAGAGGGCCCATACAGAGAAAGGGAGAGGGCACACACAGAGAGAGGGAGAGGGCACACACAGACAGAGGGAGAGGGCACACACAGAGAGAGGGAGAGGGCACACAGAGAGAGGGAGAGGGCGCACACAGAGAGAGGGAGAGGGCACACACAGAGAGAGGGAGAGGGCACACACACAGAGAGAGGGAGAGGGCACACACAGACAGAGGGAGAGGGCACACACAGAGAGAGGGAGAGGGCGCACACAGAGAGAGGGAGAGGGCACACACAGAGAGAGGGAGAGGGCACACACAGACAGAGGGAGAGGGCGCACACATAGAGAGGGAGAGGGCGCACACAGAGAGAGGGAGAGGGCACACAGAGAGAGGGAGAGGGCGCACACAGAGAGAGGGAGAGGGCACACACAGACAGAGGGAGAGGGCACACACAGAGAGAGGGAGAGGGCACACACAGAGAGGGGGAGAGGGCACACACAGAGAGAGGGAGAGGGCACACACAGAGAGAGGGAGAGGGCACACACACAGAGAGGGGGAGAGGGCACACACAGAGAGAGGGAGAGGGCACACACACAGAGAGGAGGAGAGGGCACACACAGAGAGAGGGAGAGGGCACACACACAGAGAGGGGGAGAGGGCACACACAGAGAGAGGGAGAGGGCGCACACAGAGAGAGGGAGAGGGCACACACAGAGAGAGGGAGAGGGCACACACAGACAGAGGGAGAGGGCACACACAGAGAGAGGGAGAGGGCGCATAGAGAGAGGGAGAGGGCACACAGAGAGAGGGAGAGGGCGCACACAGAGAGAGGGAGAGGGCGCACACAGAGAGAGGGAGAGGGCGCACACAGACAGAGGGAGAGGGCACACACAGAGAGAGGGAGAGGGCACACACAGAGAGAGGGAGAGGGCGCACACAGAGAGAGGGAGAGGGCGCACACAGAGAGAGGGAGAGGGCACACACAGACAGAGGGAGAGGGCACACACAGAGAGAGGGAGAGGGCATACACACAGAGAGGGGGAGAGGGCTCACACAGACAGAGGTAGAGGGCACACACAGAGAGAGGGAGAGGGCACACACAGAGAGAGGGAGAGGGCACACACAGAGAGAGGGAGAGGGTGCACAGAGAGAGACAGAGGGCACACACAAAGAGAGGGAGAGGGCTCACACAGAGAGAGGGAGAGGGCACACACAGAGAGAGGGAGAGGGCACACACAGAGAAAGAGAGGGTGCACAGAGAGAGAGAGAGGGTGCACAGAGAGAGACAGTGGGCACACACAGAGAGAGGGAGAGGGCTCACACACAGAGGGAGAGGGCACAGAGAGGGCATACAGAAAGAGACAAAGGGCACAGAGAGAGAGAGAGGGTACACAAAGAGAGGGAGAGGGCACACACACAGAGAGAGGGAGAGGGTGCACACAGAGAGACAGGGCGCACACAAAGAGAGGGCACAGAGAGGGAGAGGTTGTGCAGAGAGAGACAGAGGGCACACACAAAGAGGGGGGAGGGCACACAGAGAGAGAGAAAGAGCGCACTAAGAGAGGGCGCACAGAGAGAGACAAAGGGCACATAGAGAAAGGGGGAGAGGGCACACAGAGAGAGAAAGCACATAGAGAGGGAGAGGGCGAACATAGAGAGAGGGCACACAGAGAGAGACAGAGGGCACAGAGAGACAGAGGGCACAAAGAGAGGTAGCGGGACACGCATAGAGAGGGTTGAGGGCACACAGAGAGAGACAGCACACTAAGAGAGGGAAAGGGTGAACACAAAGAGAGGGAGAGGGCATGCAGAGAGAGACAGTGGGCACACACAGAGAGGGAGAGGGCTCACACAGAGAGAGGGAGAGGGCACACACAGAGAGAGGGAGAGGGCACACACAGAGAGAGAGAGAGGGTGCACAGAGAGAGACAGTGGGCACACACAGAGAGAGGGAGAGGGCACACACACAGAGATGGGGAGAGGGCTCACACACAGAGGGAGAGGGCACAGAGAGGGCATACAGAAAGAGACAAAGGGCACAGAGAGAGAGAGAGGGTACACAAAGAGAGGGAGAGGGCACACACACACAGAGAGGGAGAGGGTGCACACAGAGAGACAGGGCGCACACAAAGAGAGGGCACAGAGAGGGAGAGGTTGTGCAGAGAGAGACAGAGGGCACACACAAAGAGGGGGGAGGGCACACAGAGAGAGAGAAAGAGCGCACTAAGAGAGGGCGCACAGAGAGAGACAAAGGGCACATAGAGAAAGGGGGAGAGGGCACACAGAGAGAGAAAGCACATAGAGAGGGAGAGGGCGAACATAGAGAGAGGGCGCATATGGAGAGACAGAGGGCACAGAGAGACAGAGGGCACAAAGAGAGGTAGCGGGACACGCATAGAGAGGGTTGAGGGCACACAGAGAGAGACAGCACACTAAGAGAGGGAGAGGGTGAACACAGAGAGGGGGGTAGGGCGCACAAAGAGAGACAGCACAGAGGCGGCACACATAGGGAGGGAGAAAGCACACAGAGAGAGGGAGAGGGCACACAGAAAGAGACAGAGGGCACACAGAGAGAGGGAGAGGGCCCACACACAGAGAGTGAGAGAGCACACAGAGTGAGGGAGAGGGCACACAGAGAGAGACAGAGGGCACACAGAGAGGTGGCACAGAGAGAGACAGAGGGCGCACACACAAAGAGGCAAAGGGCAGAGAGAGAGAGAGAGGGCACACACAGAGAGAGGGAGAGGGCACACAGAGAGAGATGGAGAGGGCGCGCACAGAGGGCAAGAGGGGGCACAGAGAGAGACGGAGGGCACACACACAATGAGGCAGAGGGCACACAGAGAGAGACAGGGGGCGCACACACAGAGAGAGAGAGGGCACACACAGAGAGAGGGAGAGGGCATACAGAGAGAGATGGAGAGTGCGCGCACAGAGGGGAAGAGGGTGCACAGAAAGAGAGACAGGGGGCGCACACACAAAGGTAGAGGGGCACATACAGAGAGGGAGAGGGCACACACAGAGAGATAGAGGGACAGAGGGTGCACACAGAGAGAGAGAGGGCACACACAGAGAGGGAGAGGGCACACACAGAGAGAGGGAGAGGGCGCACACAGAGAGAGGGAGAGGGCACACACACAGAGAGAGGGAGAGGGCACACACAGAGAGAGGGAGAGGGCACACACAGAGAGAGGGAGAGGGCGCACACAGAGAGAGGGAGAGGGCATACACACAGAGAGAGGGAGAGGGCGCACACAGAGAGAGGGAGAGGGCACACACAGAGAGAGGGAGAGGGCACACACAGAGAGAGGGAGAGGGCACACACACAGAGAGAGGGAGAGGGCTCACACAGAGAGAGGGAGAGGGCACACACAGAGAGAGGGAGAGGGCACACACACAGAGAGAGGGAGAGGGCACACACAGAGAGAGGGAGAGGGCACACACAGAGAGAGGGAGAGGGCGCACACAGAGAGAGGGAGAGGGCATACACACAGAGAGAGGGAGAGGGCGCACACAGAGAGAGGGAGAGGGCACACACACAGAGAGAGGGAGAGGGCACACACAGAGAGAGGGAGAGGGCACACACAGAGAGAGGGAGAGGGCACACACACAGAGAGAGGGAGAGGGCACACACAGAGAGAGGGAGAGGGCACACACAGAGAGAGGGAGAGGGCACACACACAGAGAGAGGGAGAGGGCTCACACAGAGAGAGGGAGAGGGCACACACAGAGAGAGGGAGAGGGCACACACACAGAGAGAGGGAGAGGGCTCACACAGAGAGAGGGAGAGGGCGCACACAGAGAGAGGGAGAGGGCACACACAGAGAGAGGGAGAGGGCGCACAGAGAGAGACAGCACGGACAATTGAACTTAACATGTGAAACCATTATTTCTGACAGGCAAGTTACTAGTATAAATATAAAATTATTAGCGACTTGCCCGTCAAACGGGGGCAATAAAATTTGAAGCCATGGGAATGCTGTTTGACACACAATGTTTTCTTCTCTGAGGACCTTTGGCGCTCATTGCGAGCCGCTCCTCTCGTTTACTTTTGCTCCTCTGAGCGCCTTCGGCTCTCATGTCAAAGACAGATATATATGTCCAATTTTTTTGTATAGTTAATAATTAATTATTTACTTAAAAAATTAATATACTTTACCTATTTGTATTTGATATATCCAGCAATGAATAGCCTGAAGAGCTAACAATCTCTTTTTATTTTCTGGCAGCATACAATGTACATTTGGACTGTCGCTGCCCTGAGGAGAAAGTGTCAGCAATGTGGCAACTGTGCAGTATAAATCTGCTGCGTGCGGGAGGGCAAAGCGCTGGTTTAGTTGTGTAAAGCGCCATGTTCTAAACTCGTTAAATTGGACTTTAATTAGAATATTATTACATAAGTCACGCAGGTATAAACAGTATGTTACAGACATGCGCCTATAGATCACAGCACTGATGAGATTGTTATAGGCACCATACACACCCCATATTCTATACATAAAGGGATATGGAAGGTTCCGGGATGTTACTAGATATATCATATCCCTGGGTATCTATTTACTTCATGTTATTAGGAAGTGCTTATAAGCTCTGTTTTTACTGACTAAAATATGCCCTCTGCAGCTCATGAAGACACAGGCTCTGCAGTATTGACTGTGCTGTATCTCATACTAACCAATGAGTGATTATCACTCAGTAACACTCTACAACATGCTGCCGAGACATGGTCACTGATAGGCTAGGACACTACACTGCAGAGGGCAGACCCATACAGTCACTATTTGTGTCCTAAATATCTAATTCAATGCATGACATGATGTAGTTAAGCTGATTAAAGTAATATTGTCACTGAGGATGGGACATATAAAGGGATATTATGATTTTTACCTTAGTATAATAATAATAATAATAATAATAATAATAACAATACATTTATAGCACTTTTCTCCTAGTCCAACTCAACTCTATCTGAGATATTTTATCACCGAAGGCTGTGGTAAATAGATAAATATTGGGCTGTGTTATGAAGATATCCAGTGACAGTGACTGATACCGTATATATATGTGTGTGTGTAAATTATATATATATACTAGCCACTTGCCTGTCAGAAAATGACGGCAATAAAATTTGAAGCCATGGTAATGCTGTTTGCCACGGAATGTGAGGTTATGGTCCCTCTGAGCACCTTTGGCACTCATCGCAAGCCCTTTTTATCTAAGTCCCGCATGTCTCGGGATGAGCGCCTGTGGCGCTCATCTCCACCAGCACAATGAGCGCCGGTGGTGGTTTTTACGTGCTTCGGCCTTTTTTTTTTTTGCTTAGGCGTGTTTCTAGCCTTCAAAAACGGAAAATATCCTGGCAACCTCATTCACAGGCTACCTGGCTCTCCCCTTGTGCTGTGTGTGAGTGTGGAAGTTAATTTGAGTCATATTTGTCTATTTTTGGATGTCTTCTAACTTCGGCGGTTCTGCTGTTAAATTTGTATTTTTGCGAGGCGCACAGTCCATGTAGGTGTTTTGGGTACTATGTAGTACGGGCCGGAACGGGCTGTAATTTTTCTTGCGTCCCGCGGGTCATAGGGATGAGCACCTACGGCGCTCATCTCCACCAGTGCAATGAGCGCCTTTGCAAGGCCCGCGGTTGCCTCCTAGCACCTCCTAGCTTAGCATCTCCTTATAAGAAACATAGGGAGGTCTTATAAGACATGGATGGCAAATAATAAAATATATAAATAATAAAACAGCAAATACATTAAAAGGTTATATTTATTTTCTAAGAAGACTTTGCCTTTTGTTCTTTAAAATAACATAATAAAAATATGAAAGTGGGTGCTTTTTATATTCAGTTCTGCTGCTGTGCACTCAACCATTTTGGTTTCAGCTGCTCCACTTCCTCAGGTGGGAGGAGACTTTGAATACACATGAAGTGCCTATTTCGCTGGACTAAAAGGAAGCTCATTAGTTTATAAGGACACACCCTCCTGATAATAGCAGTAGCAAGAATACAAAATTGATAAGTTGTTTAAAAAAGTTAAGAAAATTTAATAGTTGTTTATTTGTTTGTTTATTTATTTCTTATTGATTATTTTTTGCTTTCTGAAAACAATCTCAAAAATCTTGCTCATTATTATGTTTTTTTTATATAATTAAAATGCCAAATAGTAATATAAATAACCGCTGTGCTTCTTTAAGTGCAGCTCAGGTGCTGTAAGAGAGCAGTAATGGTGATAAGTAAATGAATATCCTGATGTAATGAACAGCTGAGCAGGGCGGGTATGGAGACTAATAATCATGTCTCTTGTGGAATATGTACATAGAAACTTGTTTGTAGATGAAAAATAGTGATGTCGCGAACATAAAATTTTCGGTTCGCGAACCGCAAACGCGAACCACCACAAATGTTCGCGAACCGGCGAACCCGGCGAACCGCCTTAGATTTCAATGGGCAGGCGGATTTTAAGACCCACAGGGACTCTTTCTGGCCACAATAGTGATGGAAAAGTTGTTTTAAGGGGACTAAAACATGGACTGTGTCCCCTGTGTCTCTTCCCCCCCCCTCATCATCCTCCCCTGTGTCTCTTTGCCCCCTTCCTCATCACCCTCCCCTGTGTCTCATCCCCCCTCCCTCATCATCCTCCCACCTCCCTCATCATCCTCCCCTGTATCTCTTTGTCCCCTCCCTCATCATCTTCCCCTGTGTCTCTTCCCCCCCTCCCTCATCATCTTCCCCTGTGTCTCTTCCCCCCCTCTCTCATCATCCTCCCCTGTGTCTCTTTGCCCCCTTCCTCATCACCCTCCCCTGTGTCGCATCGCCCCTCCCTCATCATCCTCCCACCTCGATCATCATCCTCCGCTGTATCTCTTTACCCACTCCCTCATCATCCTCCCCTGTGTCTCTTCCCCCCTCCCTCATCATCCCCCCCTGTGTCTCCCCCCCCTCCCTCATCATCTTCCCCTGTGTCTCTTCCCCCCCTCCCTCATCATCCTCCCCAGTGTCTCTTTCCCCCCTTCCTTACCATCCTCCCCTGTGTCTCATCCCCTCTCCCTCATCATCCTCCCACCTCCCTCATCATCCTCCCCTGTATCTCTTTACCCCCTCCCTCATCATCCTCCCCCGTGTCTCTTCCCCCCTCCATCATCATCCTCCCCTGTGTCTCTTTCCCCCCTTCCTCATCACCTTCCCCTGTGTCTAAACCCCCCTCCCTCATCATCCTCCCACCTCCCTCATCATCCTCCCCTGCATCTCTTTACCCCCTCCCTCATCATCTTCCCCTGTGTCTCTTCCCCTCCCTCATCATCCTCCCCTGTGTCTCTTCCCCTCCCTAAACATCATCCCCTGTGTCTCTTTCCCCCCATCCTCATCATCCTCCCCTGTGTCTCATCCCACCTCCCTCATCATCCTCCCCTGTATCTCTTTACCCCCTCCCTCATCATCCTCCCCTGTGTCTCTTCCCCCCTCCATCATCATCCTCCCCTGTGTCTCTTTTCCCCCCTTCCTCACCATCCTCCCCTGTGTCTCATCCCCTCTCCCTCATCATCCTCCCACCTCCCTCATCATCCTCCCCTGTATCTCTTTACCCCCTCCATCATCATCCTCCCATGTGTCTCTTTCCCCCATCCCTCATCATCCTCCCCTGTGTCTCTTTACCTCCTCCATCATCATCCTCCCATGTGTCTCTTTCCCCCCTCCCTCATCATCCTCCCCTGTGTCTCTTTCCCCCCTCCCTCATCATCCTCCCCTGTGTCTCTTTCCCCCCTCCATCATCATCCTCCCGTGTCTCTTTCCCCCCTCCCTCATCATCCTCCCCTGTATCTCTTTACCCCCTCCATCATCATCCTCCCATGTGTCTCTTTCCCCCCTCCCTCATCATCCTCCCCTGTGTCTCTTTCCCCCCTCCCTCATCATCCTCCCCTGTGTCTCTTTTCCCCCTCCCTCATCATCCTCCCCTGTGTCTCTTCCCCCCTCCCTCATCATCCTCCCCTGTGTCTCTTTCCCCCTTCCTCATCATCCTCCCCTGTATCTCTTTACCCCCTCCCTCATCATCCTCCCCTGTGTCTCTTCCCCCCCTCCCTCATCATCCTCCCCTGTGTCTCTTTGCCCCCTTCCTCATCACCCTCCCCTGTGTCTCATCCCCCCTCCCTCATCATCCTCCCACCTCCCTCATCATCCTCCCCTGTATCTCTTTGTCCCCTCCCTCATCATCTTCCCCTGTGTCTCTTCCCCCCTCCCTCATCATCCTCCCCTGTGTCTCTTTGCCCCCTTCCTCATCACCCTCCCCTGTGTCTCATCGCCCCTCCCTCATCATCTTCCCCTGTGTCTCTGTCCCCCCTTCCTCACCATCCTCCCCTGTGTCTCATCCCCTCTCCCTCATCATCCTCCCACCTCCCTCATCATCCTCCCCTGTATCTCTTTACCCCCTCCCTCATCATCCTCCCCTGTGTCTCTTCCCCTCCCTCATCATCCTCCCCTGTGTCTCTTTGCCCCCTTCCTCATCACCCTCCCCTGTGGTCATCCCCCCTCCCTCATCATCCTCCCACCTCCCTCATCATCCTCCCCTGTATCTCTTTACCCCCTCCCTCATCATCTTCCCCTGTGTCTCATCCCCCCTCCCTCATCATCCTCCCCTGTGTCTCTTTCCAACCATCCTCATCATCCTCCCCTGTGTCTCATCCCCCCTCCCTCATCATCCTCCCACCTCCCTCATCATCCTCCCCTGTATCTCTTTACCCCCTCCCTCATCATCCTCCCCTGTGTCTCTTCCCCCCTCCATCATCATCCTCCCATGTGTCCCTTTCCCCCCTCCCTCATCATCCTCCCCTGTGTCTCTTTCCCCCCTCCCTCACCATCCTCCCCTGTGTCTCTTTTCCCCCTCCCTCATCATCTTCCCCTGTGTCTCTTCCCCCCCTCCCTAAACATCATCCCCTGTGTCTCTTTCCCCCCATCCTCATCATCCTCCCCTGTGTCTCATCCCCCCTCCCTCATCATCCTCCCACCTCCCTCATCATCCTCCCCTGTATCTCTTTACCCCCTCCCTCATCATCCTCCCCTGTGTCTCTTCCCCCCTCCATCATCATCCTCCCATGTGTCTCTTTCCCCCCTTCCTCACCATCCTCCCCTGTGTCTCATCCCCTCTCCCTCATCATCCTCCCACCTCCCTCATCATCCTCCCCTGTATCTCTTTACCCCCTCCATCATCATCCTCCCATGTGTCTCTTTACCCCCTCCCTCATCATCCTCCCCTGTGTCTCTTCCCCCCTCCATCATCATCCTCCCCTGTGTCTCTTTCCCCCCATCCTCATCATCCTCCCCTGTGTCTCATCCCACCTCCCTCATCATCCTCCCCTGTATCTCTTTACCCCCTCCCTCATCATCCTCCCCTGTGTCTCTTCCCCCCTCCATCATCATCCTCCCCTGTGTCTCTTTTCCCCCCTTCCTCACCATCCTCCCCTGTGTCTCATCCCCTCTCCCTCATCATCCTCCCACCTCCCTCATCATCCTCCCCTGTATCTCTTTACCCCCTCCATCATCATCCTCCCATGTGTCTCTTTCCCCCATCCCTCATCATCCTCCCCTGTGTCTCTTTACCTCCTCCATCATCATCCTCCCATGTGTCTCTTTCCCCCCTCCCTCATCATCCTCCCCTGTGTCTCTTTCCCCCCTCCCTCATCATCCTCCCCTGTGTCTCTTTCCCCCCTCCATCATCATCCTCCCGTGTCTCTTTCCCCCCTCCCTCATCATCCTCCCCTGTATCTCTTTACCCCCTCCATCATCATCCTCCCATGTGTCTCTTTCCCCCCTCCCTCATCATCCTCCCCTGTGTCTCTTTCCCCCCTCCCTCATCATCCTCCCCTGTGTCTCTTTTCCCCCTCCCTCATCATCTTCCCCTGTGTCTCTTCCCCCCTCCCTCATCATCCTCCCCTGTGTCTCTTTCCCCCTTCCTCATCATCCTCCCCTGTATCTCTTTACCCCCTCCCTCATCATCCTCCCCTGTGTCTCTTCCCCCCCTCCCTCATCATCCTCCCCTGTGTCTCTTTGCCCCCTTCCTCATCACCCTCCCCTGTGTCTCATCCCCCCTCCCTCATCATCCTCCCACCTCCCTCATCATCCTCCCCTGTATCTCTTTGTCCCCTCCCTCATCATCTTCCCCTGTGTCTCTTCCCCCCCTCCCTCATCATCCTCCCCTGTGTCTCTTTGCCCCCTTCCTCATCACCCTCCCCTGTGTCTCATCGCCCCTCCCTCATCATCTTCCCCTGTGTCTCTGTCCCCCCTTCCTCACCATCCTCCCCTGTGTCTCATCCCCTCTCCCTCATCATCCTCCCACCTCCCTCATCATCCTCCCCTGTATCTCTTTACCCCCCTCCCTCATCATCCTCCCCTGTGTCTCTTCCCCTCCCTCATCATCCTCCCCTGTGTCTCTTTGCCCCCTTCCTCATCACCCTCCCCTGTGTCTCATCCCCCCTCCCTCATCATCCTCCCACCTCCCTCATCATCCTCCCCTGTATCTCTTTACCCCCTCCCTCATCATCTTCCCCTGTGTCTCATCCCCCCTCCCTCATCATCCTCCCCTGTGTCTCTTTCCAACCATCCTCATCATCCTCCCCTGTGTCTCATCCCCCCTCCCTCATCATCCTCCCACCTCCCTCATCATCCTCCCCTGTATCTCTTTACCCCCTCCCTCATCATCCTCCCCTGTGTCTCTTCCCCCCTCCATCATCATCCTCCCATGTGTCCCTTTCCCCCCTCCCTCATCATCCTCCCCTGTGTCTCTTTCCCCCCTCCCTCACCATCCTCCCCTGTGTCTCTTTTCCCCCTCCCTCATCATCTTCCCCTGTGTCTCTTCCCCCCCTCCCTAAACATCATCCCCTGTGTCTCTTTCCCCCCATCCTCATCATCCTCCCCTGTGTCTCATCCCCCCTCCCTCATCATCCTCCCACCTCCCTCATCATCCTCCCCTGTATCTCTTTACCCCCTCCCTCATCATCCTCCCCTGTGTCTCTTCCCCCCTCCATCATCATCCTCCCATGTGTCTCTTTCCCCCCTCCCTCATCATCCTCCCCTGTGTCTCTTTCCCCCCTCCCTCATCATCCTCCCCTGTGTCTCTTTTCCCCCTCCCTCATCATCTTCCCCTGTGTCTCTTCCCCCCTCCCTCATCATCCTCCCCTGTGTCTCTTTCCCCCTTCCTCATCATCCTCCCCTGTATCTCTTTACCCCCTCCCTCATCATCCTCCCCTGTGTCTCTTCCCCCCCTCCCTCATCATCCTCCCCTGTGTCTCTTTGCCCCCTTCCTCATCACCCTCCCCTGTGTCTCATCCCCCCTCCCTCATCATCCTCCCACCTCCCTCATCATCCTCCCCTGTATCTCTTTGTCCCCTCCCTCATCATCTTCCCCTGTGTCTCTTGCCCCCCTCCCTCATCATCCTCCCCTGTGTCTCTTTGCCCCCTTCCTCATCACCCTCCCCTGTGTCTCATCGCCCCTCCCTCATCATCTTCCCCTGTGTCTCTGTCCCCCCTTCCTCACCATCCTCCCCTGTGTCTCATCCCCTCTCCCTCATCATCCTCCCACCTCCCTCATCATCCTCCCCTGTATCTCTTTACCCCCTCCCTCATCATCCTCCCCTGTGTCTCTTCCCTCCCCTCCCTCATCATCCTCCCCTGTGTCTCTTTGCCCCCTTCCTCATCACCCTCCCCTGTGTCTCATCCCCCCTCCCTCATCATCCTCCCACCTCCCTCATCATCCTCCCCTGTATCTCTTTACCCCCTCCCTCATCATCTTCCCCTGTGTCTCTTCCCCCCCCTCCCTCATCATCCTCCCCTGTGTCTCTTTCCAACCATCCTCATCATCCTCCCCTGTGTCTCATCCCCCCTCCCTCATCATCCTCCCACCTCCCTCATCATCCTCCCCTGTATCTCTTTACCCCCTCCCTCATCATCCTCCCCTGTGTCTCTTCCCCCCTCCATCATCATCCTCCCATGTGTCCCTTTCCCCCCTCCCTCATCATCCTCCCCTGTGTCTCTTTCCCCCCTCCCTCACCATCCTCCCCTGTGTCTCTTTTCCCCCTCCCTCATCATCTTCCCCTGTGTCTCTTCCCCCCCTCCCTCATCATCCTCCCCTGTGTCTCTTTCCCCCCTTCCTCATCACCCACCCCTGTATCTCTTTACCCCACCCTCATCATCCTCCCGTGTATCTCTTTACCCCCCTCCCTCATCATCCTCCCCTGTGTCTCTTCCCCCCTCCCTCATCATCCTCCCCTGTGTCTCTTTCCCCCCTTCCTCATCACCCTCCCCTGTGTCTCATCCCCCCTCCCTCATCATCCTCCCACCTCCCTCATCATCCTCCCCTGTATCTCTTTACCCCCTCCCTCATCATCCTCCCCTGTGTCTCTCCCCCCCCTCCATCATCATCCTCCCATGTGTCCCTTTCCCCCCTCCCTCATCATCCTCCCCTGTGTCTCTTTCCCCCCTCCCTCACCATCCTCCCCTGTGTCTCTTTTCCCCCTCCCTCATCATCTTCCCCTGTGTCTCTTCCCCCCCTCCCTCATCATCCTCCCCTGTGTCTCTTTCCCCCCTTCCTCATCACCCACCCCTGTATCTCTTTACCCCACCCTCATCATCCTCCCGTGTATCTCTTTACCCCCTCCCTCATCATCCTCCCCTGTGTCTCTTCCCCCCTCCCTCATCATCCTCCCCTGTGTCTCTTTCCCCCCTTCCTCATCACCCTCCCCTGTGTCTCATCCCCCCTCCCTCATCATCCTCCCACCTCCCTCAACATCCTCCCCTGTATCTCTTTACCCCCCTCCCTCATCATCCTCCCCTGTGTCTCTCCCCCCCCCTCCCTCATCATCCTCCCCTGTGTCTCTTTCCCCCCTGCCTCATCACCCTCCCCTGTGTCTCATCCCCCCTCCCTCATTATCCTCCCACCTCCCTCATCATCCTCCCCTGTATCTCTTTACCCCCTCCCTCATCATCCTCCCCTGTGTCTCTCCCCCCCCCTTCCTCCTCACCCTGCCCTGTATCTCTTTACCCCTCCCTCCTCATCCTCCCCTGTATCTCTTTACCCCCTCCCTCATCATCCTCCCCCGTGTCTCTTCCCCCCTCCATCATCATCCTCCCCTGTGTCTCTTTCCCCCCTTCCTCATCACCCTCCCCTGTGTCTCATCCCCCCTCCCTCATCATCCTCCCACCTCCCTCATCATCTTCCCCTTTACCCCCTCCCTCATCATCCTCCCCTGTGTCTTTTCCCCCCCTCCCTCATCATCCTCCCCTGTGTCTCTTTCCCCCCTTCTTCATCACCCTCCCCTGTGTCTCATCCCCCCTCCCTCATCATCCTCCCCTGTATCTCTTTACCCCCTCCCTCATCATCCTCCCCTGTGTCTGTTTCCCCCCTCCCTCATCATCCTCCCCTTTGTCTGTTTCCCCCCTCCCTCATCATCCTCCCCTGTGTCTCTTCCCCCTCCCTCATCATCCTCCCCCTCCCTTGATGATAAGGGGAGAAGAGACACAGGGATAAGTGTGAGGGGTGTTAGGGTAAGGGGTGTTATGGATAAGGGTGAGGGGGTTAGGTGTTAGGGTGAGGGGTGTTAGGGATAAGTGTGAGTGGTGTTAGGGTTAGGGGTTAGGGTGAGGGGTGTTAGGGATAAGTGTGAGGGATGTTAGGGTTAGGGTTAGGGGTGTTAGGGATAAGTGTGAGGGGTATTAGGGTTAGGGTGAGGGGTGTTAGGGTTAGGTGTTAGGGTGAGGGGTGTTAGGGATAAGTGTGAGGGGTGTAGGGTTAGGGTGAGGGGTGTTAGGGATAAGTGTGAGGGGTGTTAGGGTTAGGTGTTAGGGTGAGGGGTGTTAGGGATAAGTGTGAGGGGTGTTAGGGTTAGGGTGAGTGGTGTTAGGGATAAGTGTGAGGGGTATTAGGGTTAGGGTGAGGGGTGTTAGGGTTAGGTGTTAGGGTGAGGGGTGTTAGGGATAAGTGTGAGGGGTGTAGGGTTAGGGTGAGGGGTGTTAGGGATAAGTGTGAGGGGTGTTAGGGTTAGGTGTTAGGGTGAGGGGTGTTAGGGATAAGTGTGAGGGGTATTAGGGTGAGGTGTTAGGTTGATGGGTTTTATGGATAAGTGTGAGGGGTGTTAGGGTTAGGTGTTAGGGTGAGGGGTGTTAGGAATAAGTGTGAGGGGTGTTAGGGTTAGGGTGAGGGGTGTTAGGGATAAGTGTGAGGGGTGTTAGGGTTAGGGTGAGGGGTGTTAGGGATAAGTGTGAGGGGTGTTAGGGTTAGGGTGAGGGGTGTTAGGTGTTAGGGTGAGGGGTGTTAGGGATAAGTGTGCGGGGTGTTAGGGTTAGGTTTTAGGGTGAGGGGTGTTAGGGATAAATGTGAGGAGTGTTAGGGTTAGGGTGAGGGGTGTTAGGGATAAGTGTGAGGGGTGTTAGGGTTAGGGTGAGGGGTGTTAGGGATAAGTGTGAGGGGTGTTAGGGTTAGGGTGAGGGGTGTTAGGGATAAGTGTGAGGGGTGTTAGGGTTAGGGTGAGGGGTGTTAGGTGTTAGGGTGAGGGGTGTTAGGGATAAGTGTGAGGGGTGTTAGGGTTAGGGTGAGGGGTGTTAGGGATAAGTGTGAGGGGTGTTAGGATTAGGGTGAGGGGTGTTAGGGATAAGTGTGAGGGGTGTTAGGGTTAGGGTGAGGGGTGTTAGGTGTTAGGGTGAGGGGTGTTAGGGATAAGTGTGAGGGGTGTTAGGATTAGGGTGAGGGGTGTTAGGGATAAGTGTGAGGGGTGTTAGGGTTAGGTGTTAGGGTGAGGGGTGTTAGGGATAAGTGTGAGGGGTGTTATGGTTAGGGTGAGGGGTGTTATGGATAAGTGTGAGGGGTGTTAGGGTTAAGGTGAGGGGTGTTAGGGATAAGTGTGAGGGGTGTTAGGGTTAGGGTGAGGGGTGTTAGGGTTAGGTGTTAGGGTGAGGGGTGTTAGGGATAAGTGTGAGGGGTGTTAGGGTTAGGGTGAGGGGTGTTAGGGATAAGTGTGAGGGGTGTTAGGGTTAGGTGTTAGGGTGAGGGGTGTTAGGGATAAGTGTGAGGGGTATTAGGGTGAGGTGTTAGGTTGATGGGTTTTATGGATAAGTGTGAGGGGTGTTAGGGTTAGGTGTTAGGGTGAGGGGTGTTAGGAATAAGTGTGAGGGGTGTTAGGGTTAGGGTGAGGGGTGTTAGGGATAAGTGTGAGGGGTGTTAGGGTTAGGGTGAGGGGTGTTAGGGATAAGTGTGAGGGGTGTTAGGGTTAGGGTGAGGGGTGTTAGGTGTTAGGGTGAGGGGTGTTAGGGATAAGTGTGAGGGGTGTTAGGGTTAGGTTTTAGGGTGAGGGGTGTTAGGGATAAATGTGAGGAGTGTTAGGGTTAGGGTGAGGGGTGTCGGGATAAGTGTGAGGGGTGTTTGGTTAGGTGTTAGGTTGATGGGTGTTATGGATAAGTGTGAGGGGTGTTAGGGTTGGGTGCTAAGGTGAGGGGAGGATGATGATAAGGGGGGGAAGAGACACAGGGGTGTCCTTGCCGCAGAGATCAAAAGAGTCCTTCAGGACTGTATTGCACACTGTGTACAGTAGCCTAGCTATGGTTTTCCCTATTGATGCAGTATCACCTACACTCAGCCTCCTCTCAGTAAGACTGCAAGTTAGTTATGATTTCAAAATGGCTGCTGTCCATTAGGTAGATGGCTCTGGAAGGGAGTGTATGCTGCTGATTGGCTGGAATGTGTCTGCTGACTGTGACATGCAGGGTCAAAGTTTGCTCAATGATAAAGTATAGGGGCGGGTCGAATATCGCATATGTTCGCAGTTCCCCACAAACGCGAACATGCTATGTTCGCCGGGAACAGTCCGCCGGCAAACTATTCGCAACATCTCTAATGAAAAATAATAGTCCCATGCTGATTTTATTTACCTAAAAGCTTGGCAGAATAAACACTTGGGGTGGCGTAATGCTTATTACAGCCATTTCTGCATTAACCATTAGGCAAACTAGGCAGCCACCTAGGGCCACTTCCCTGTGAGGGGCGCCCATTTTTTTAGATTAAAACCATTTAAAAAGTGCTTCTATTGGCTTAAGATAGAAATGCTGCAGTTCACAGACTGGTCACTAGGTGAGAGAGAAAGCGATGTACACGCACAGAAAAAGACGAAAATGGATGCGTGTATACCTTGGGCACGCACTCGCAGTGGCTCTTCCACTTCACTGCCTAGGGGCTCCAAAAAAGGTAGATCTGGCACTGATCACAGGCCTACTTTCATTACTTTACTGTGATTGGCCTGGGCTTTTCTAATTATCTCCTACCCTTTCTGAAATATATGAACAGAGCCCCTAAATCTTCAACACATCTATCCTATAAACCAATGTGGGGGAGTCCCCTTGTGAGCATTTTTTTTTTGTGTACTGGGACCTTCTTGCCCCTCAAGGCCAAATCACTTAGTGCCACTTTCTTTCCCACCCCACTGCCCAAAGCAGCTCCCCCAGCCAATTGGGTCTCTTAATTTTCTTATCTATATAACCCCTTAGTAAAACAGCTCCCTACTCCCTCCAAGGCCCCCATTAGACCTTCAGCCACTTCCCAAGACACCTTCCCATATTTGCTCCTCATCCCATAGCTGCCTCCCTTCAATTACCTCCCTTGCTCCCCTCCCCAAGACTCCTTTCCAAAGTTGCTCCCCTCCCCATAGCTGCTCCCCTTCCCAAGACCCTTTCCCATAACTGCTCCCCTTCCCTAGACACCTTCATAAGGCCTGCTCTCCTCCCCAATACCCCTTTCCATAGCTGCTCCCCTTCCCAAGACCCTTACTTATATCTGCTCCCCTTCCCAAGACCCCTTCCCATGTCTGCTCTCCTCCCCAAGACCCCTTCCCATAGCTGCTCCTCTCCCCATAGCTACTAACCTTCCCCAGACCATTTCCTATATCTGCTTCCCTTCTCAAGACCCTTCCCATATCTACTCTCCTCCACAATATCCCTTCCTATAGATGTCCTTACCATAGCAGTTCCCAATTCCAATACCTTGTAGGGCCAAGTTGCCCACCACTGCTCAAGCTTGTGAAGTCTTTCCTTATAAGTTTTAGACCATTAACATTGTACAGACCAATCAGGTTAATGTATCTATTCAAACTCTCTACAAATAAGTTTAATTAGACTGTATCTTCCCTTAACTGAAACAGATACATAGTTGATGTGTATTGTAGCTTTACCAATGTGTGCAACCCGTACAAGCTGGCCTCACCCCTTCCTGATATATATATATATATATATATATATATATATATATATATATATATATATATATATATATATATATATATACTAGCAACTTGCCCATCAAACATGATGGCATAATATAGTGTTATACATTGTATTTTCTGTCTGTTTATGTACTATTTGTTGTTTGTCTTTTTCCCTCTCTACCTCCCCTGTGTCTCTTCCCCCCTCTCTCCCTCCCCAGTGTCTCTTTGCCCCGCTCTCCCTCCTCTGTGTCTCTTTCCCCCCTCTATCACCCCTGTGTCTCCTTCCCCCTCTCTCCCTCCCCTGTGTCTCTTTGCCCCCTCTCCCTCTGCTTTGTCACTTTGCCCCGCTCTCCCTACCCTGTGTCTCTTTCCCCCCTCTCTCACCCCTGTGTCTCTTTGCCCCGCTCTCCCTCCCCTTTGTCTCTTTCCCCCCTCTCTCACCCCTGTGTATCTTTCCCCCTCTCTCCCTCCCCTGTGTCTCTTTGCCCCCTCTCCGTCAGCTGTGTCTCTTTGCCCCTTTCTCCCTCCCCTGTGTTTCTTTCCCCCCTCTCTCACCCTTGTGTCTCTTTCCCCCACTCCCACCTGTATCTCTTCCCCCCCCCATTTCCCCCACTCCCTCCCCTGTGTCTCTTTTCCTCTCTCCCCTCCCCTGTGTCTCTTCCCTCCCTCTCTCTCCCCTGTGTCTCTGTGCCTCCTATCCCTCGCTGTGTCATTTTTCACCCCTCTCCCTCCCGTGTCTCTTCCCCCTCCCCCCCTGTGTCTGTTTGCCCCCCTCTCCCTCTCCTGTGTCTCTTCCCCCACTCCCTCCCCTGTGTCTCTTTCCCCCTCTCCCTCACCTGTATCTCTTCCATCCCTCTCCCTCTTGTGTCTTTTTCCCCCTTTTCTTCCCCTGTGTCTCTGTCCCTCTCTCCCTCCCCTTTGTCTCTTCCCTCCCTCTCTCTCCCCTGTGTCTCTTTCCCTCCTCTCCCTCCTGTGTCTCTTTTCCCCCTCTCCTCTTTGCCCCGCTGTCGCTCCCCTGTGTCTCTTCCCCTCTTCTTCCCCTGTGTCTCTTTCCCCCCTCTCCTTCCCCTGTGTCTCTTTCCACTCTTCTTCCCCTGTGTCTCTTTGCCCTGCTCTCCCTCACCTGTGTCTCTTTCTCCCTCTCTCCTTCCCCTGCATCTCTTTTCCCCCTCTCCCTCTGCTGTGTCACTTTGCCCCACTCTCCCTCCCCTGTGTCTCTTTGCCCTGCTCTCCCTCCCCTGTGTCTCTTTTCCCCCTCTCTCACCCCTGTGTCTCTTCCCCCCCCACTCACTCCCCTGAGTCTCTCACTCCCTCCCTTGTGTTTCTTTCTCCCCTCTCCCTCGCCTATGTCTTTCTCGCCCTCTCCCTTTCCTGTGCTCCTTTTGCCATTTACGGGTGTGAAAACATTTGCGGGCTTGGAGAAATTGATCAATTTCCGCAAAGGGCTTCCGAGTTACAGCCTTGAAAAAAAGTTACTGGTTTAACGGCCGCCATTTTTGTTCACGCCGTAACTTGAAAGCCGTTTGGAGGCTGACAAAAGATGCCAATTGAATAGCAAATTAGCTCTCAACCTTACTTACGGCTCCCTGTCTCTCCCCCTGCCCCCATTGTGGCCCTCATCTGCCCCCCCCCCCCCTCTACCTTGTTGGCCCGTGAGGCCCGCAATAGGCACAGGGGGACAGGCGAGTGCCGCAATAGGCGCAGGGAGAGAGGCAAGGAGCCCATAAATGTGGTTGAAATCTAGTTTGCTATTCAATTAGCATCTTCTGGCAGCCTATGAACGCCTTCTGAGTTACAGGCTTGAAAAAAAAATGGCGGTGGTTAAACCCGTGAGGTTAAACTCACAAGCCCGTAACTCAGAAGCCGTTCAGAGCCTCTCCCCCCTACCTTGCAGTCCTCTCTCCCTCCCCTGTGTCTCTCCCCCCTCCCTCCGCTGTGTCTCTTTGCCCTGTTCTCCCTCCCCTGTGTCTCTTTCCCCCCTCTCCCTCCTGTGTCTCTTTCCCCCCTCTCCCTCCCCTGTGTCTGTTTGCCCCCCTCTCCCTCTCCTGTGTCTCTTCCCCCACTCCATCCCCTGTGTCTCTTTGCCTCGCTCTCCCTCCCCTATGTCTTTCCCCCCTCTCACCCCTGTCTCTTTTCCCCACCACTCCCTCCCATTTCTCCTTTCCCCCCTCTCCCCCATTTCTCACCTGTGTGTCTCTTTCCCCCTCTCCCTTACCTGTGTCTCTCCCCTATCCCTCCCCTGTTTCTCTTCCCCCTTCCCTCCCTCCCCTGTGTCTCTTTGCCCCCTCTCCCTCCCCAGGTTCTGTTTTCTCCTCTCTCCCTCCCCTGTGTCTCTTTGCCCCATCTCCTTCCCCTGTTTCTCTTTCCCCCCTCTCCCTCCCCTTTGTCTCTTTGCCCTGCTAACCCTCCCCTGTATCTCCTCCCCCCCTCTTACCCCTGTGTCTCTTCCCCCCTCTCCCTGTGTCTCTTTACCCCTCTCCCTCCCGTGTCTCTTTTCCTCCTCTCCCTCCCCTGTGTCTGTTTGCCCCCTCTCCCTTTCCTGTGTTTTTTCCCCCTTCCCTCCCCTGTGTCTCTTTGCTCTGCTCTCCCTCCCCTTTGTCTCTTTCACCTCTCTCTCACCCCTGTGTCTCTTCCCCCCCATTCCCTCCCCTGAGTCTCTCCCCCCTCACTCCCTCCCTTGTGTCTCTTTCTCCCCTCTCCCTTCCCTGTGCTCCTTTTGCCATTTACAAGTGTGAAAACATTTGCGGCTTGGAGAAATTGATCAATTTCTGCAAAGGGCTTCCGAGTTACAGCCATGAAAAAAAGTTACTGGTTTAACGGCCGCCATTTTTGTTCAAGCTGTAACTCGGAAGTCGTTTGGAGGCTGCCAAAAGATGCCAATTGAATAGCAAATTAGCTTGCAACCTTACTTATGACTCGCTGCTTCTCCCCCTGCCCCCATTGCGGCCCTCATCTGTCCCCCCCCCCTCTACCTTGTTGGCCCATGATGCCCGCAATAGGCCCAGGGGGACAGGCGAGTGCCGCAATAGGCGCAGGGAGAGAGGCAGGGAGCCCATAAGTGTGGTTGCAAGCTAGTTTGCTATTCAATTGGCGTCTACACACCCCTGTTAAAATGTATGTCAGGTTTCTGTGCTGTAAAAAAAGGAGACAAAGATAAATCATTTCAGAACTTTTTCCACCTTTAATGTGACCTATAAACTGTACAACTCAATTGAAAAACAAACTGAAATCTTTTAGGTAGAGGGAAGAAAAAATATAAAAATAAAATAATATGGTTGCATAAGTATGCACACCCTTAAACTAATACTTTGTTGAAGCACCTTTTGATTTTATTACCGCACTCAGTCTTTTTGGGTATGAGTCTATCAGCATGGCACATTTTGACTTGGTATGATTTGCCCACTCTTCTTTGCAAAACACTACAAATCTTCAGATTGCGAGGGCATCTCCTGTGCACAGCCCTCTTCAGATCACCCAACAGATTTAGATCGGATTCAGGTCTGGGCTCTGGCTGGGCCATTCCAAAACTTGAATCTTCTTCTGGTGAAGCCATTCCTTTGTTGATTTGGATGTATGCTTTGGGTCGTTGTCATGCTGAAAGATGAAGTTCCTCTTCATGTTCAGCTTTCTAGCAGAAGCCTGAAGGTTTTGTGCCAATATTGACTGGTATTTGGAACTGTTCATAATTCCCTCTATCTTAACTAAGGCCCCAGTTCCAGCTGAAGAAAAACAGCCCCAAAGCATGATGCTGCCACCACCATGCTTCACTGTGGGTATGGTGTTCTTTTGGTGATGTGCAGTGTTGTTTTTGCGCCTAACATATCTTTTAAAATTATGGCCAAAAAGTTCAACCTTGGTTTCATCAGACCATAACACCTTTTCCCACATGCTTTTGGGAGTCTTCAGATATGTTTTTGCAAAATGTAGCCTGGCTTGGATGTTTTTCTTTGTAAGAAAAGGCTTTCGTCTTGCCACTCTACCCCATAGCCCAGACATATGAAGAATACGGGAGATTGTTGTCACATGTACCACACAGCCAGTACTTGCCAGATATTCTTTCAGCTCCTTTAATGTTGCTGTAGGCCTCCTGGTAGCCTCCCAGACCAGTTTTCTACTGGAGGGAGCTCCAGTTCTTGGTAATGTCTCTGTTGTGCCATATTTTCTCCACTTGATTATGACTGTCTTCACTGTGTTCCATGATATATCTAATGCCTTGGAAATTATTTTGTACTCTTCTCCTGACTGATACATTTTAACAATGAGATCCCTCTGATGCTTTGGAAGCTCTCTGTGGACCATGGCTTTTGCTGTGGGATGCGACTAAGAAAATTTCAGGAAAGACCAACTAGAGCAGCTGAACTTTATTTGGGGTTAATCAGAGGCACTTTAAATCATGGCAGGTGTATGCTAACTCCTATTTAACACGGCTTGGAATGTGATTGCTTAATTCTGAACACAGCTACATCCCCGGTTATAAGAGGGTGTGCAGACTTATGCAACCACATTATTTTTCTTTTTTTTTTTTCTTCCCTCCACCTAAAAGATTTCAGTTTGTTTTTCAATTGAGTTGTACAGTTTATAGGTCACATTAAAGGTGGAAAAAGTTCTGAAATTATTTATCTCTCATTTTTTTACAGGACAGACAGAAACCTGACATTTTAACAGCGGTGTGTAGATTTTTATATCCACTGCATATATAAAAATGGTCTTTATTTTAATTTGTTTTAGTTTATCTTATATACAGGTAGCTGCAGGCGCAGTTTAGATTGTACATGTTTATATTCACAGTTTTGTTCTAGTTGGAAGCTATCTCAGTGTATACAAATAGTACATTTGTGTTCACATATGAATGTCTAAAAATACAGTTATTGCACCGCACTCTGGGAACTGGGCAGGGACATGGAAATGTTGTGCTGTCTATGGATAGGTCTCCTAATTTGTATATCCATCCAAGCTATGCTTTATAGCTGTGTAATACAGTGAGCATGTGCTAAAAGGAGCCAAGTATAAAGTGGAATTGAAAGTGAAAATGCAATCTGCATTTCCCCTCCCAGTTTCCCAGAGTGCAGTGCATTAAATGTATTTCTTGAAATTTTGTGCAGGAAATACGTTTTAACTAAATTTTTAGACATTGAAATGGGAAAACAAATGTACTATTTATTTTTTGTTGTTCAGTCCTTCAGTCGTGTCTGACGCTCTGTGTTTCTGGTGTTTCTGTTTGTGCGTATCCATATGATTTTCTTGGCAAAGATACTGGAGTGGGTTGCCAGTTCCTTGTCCAGTGGACCTCTCTGCTATGACCCGCCCATCTTGGGTGGCCCTACATGGTATAGCTCACAGCTTCACTTAAGTACATAATCCCCGTCCCCAATGACAAGGTAGTGATCCAGAAGGGGACTATTTATTTAGGGCAATACACATAAATGTTTATGATATGTAAAGTTTCTCCACCAGAGGGAGCTCTACCAACAGTTAATACTGATACAGTCTAAATGTGAGGAATTACATGGACTTGATGACCTGCTCATTGCAGCCTAATGTGCGCACTATTATTGTTTTAGCGCTAATGGAAATATATTTATAGGGGCTCAAATGGTATTTATAAACAATGGTGTTATCTGTGAATGTAATGGCTGTTTTCCCAGTTTTTTAAAGTTGCTTTCTACCACACCCCAAGAAAAAGAGTCCAGGAATATGTTCTGCGGTGTATATGAAGTATAAGATACTTTTTTTTTTGGTTAAGGGAAAATCTATCTATCTATCTATTCTAAGAAGGGACTGTATTATGAGTTTTTCAAGGGACTTTCTATCATGTTGCATCTCTATATGCAAAGTGATGTTAGCGCTCGTCCATGTCCAGGAAACCTCATCGATTGACTTGCTGTGCAGTTCATTGTAGGTGACTGGAGTAAAAAGCCTCACGTGGCACCTCCTCATTCTGGCCTCAGTTGGCAAATCTTGCCGCCCCTGAAATGGCATCCACAAGGAATAGGCATACCCCCCCCCCCCCCCTAGTTATATCAGTATGCAGAGCTGTGATGGTACCTGCTTCTCTTTCTCCCCCAAAGGAGCTTCATTCAGTCTTCCCCAATGGAATTTCTCCCTTGGGTCAGCACCAATGGACATGCTGTTTCCAGCCCGGGGCTACCCCTATGATAACCATGGTTTTCCTGTTTGGACTGTCTGGGGTCTGGAGTCCCTTATCCCCAGTGAACTCCCTTGTGTGTGTGTCTGGTTTGGACATTGTGTGTGTCTGGTTTGGAGTGGTTAACCGCTTGTTGCACTCATCATATCCATAATAAACATTCCTGATATTGGTATACATTTTTATATGTAGTTTTGTCATTTCTATAATATAATAAAATTATTGTTTGCCAGGACAGGTCTAAGAGGCCCATTGTGAAACTAAGACATGGAGCTTTTAGCATTAAAGACCTCCTGCTGACTGCGTTATCTGCCCTTACTAAGTGAATTATGTTACCTTGTAGTGATGTTGCGAACATCAAATTTTCGTTTTGCGAACCGCGAACGCGAACCGCCGCAAATGTTCGTGAACCGGCAAACCCGGTGAACCGCCATAGACTTCAATGGGGTGATGGAAAAGTTGTTTTAAGGGGACTAACACCTGGACTGTGGCATGCCCGAGGGGGATCCATGTCAAAACTCCCACGGAAAATTACATAGTTGATGCAGAGTCTGGTTTTAATCCATAAAGGGCATAAATAATCTAACATCCCCCTCCATCATCATCCTCCCCTGTATCTCTTTACCCCCTCCCTCATCATCCTCCCCTGTGTCTGTTTCCTCCCTCCCTCATCATCCTCCCCTGTGTCTCTTCCCCCTCCCTCATCATCCTCCCCCCTCCCTTGATGATAAGGGGGGGAAGAGACACAGGGATAAGTGTGAGGGGTGTTACGGTAAGGGGTGTTAGAGATAAGGGTGAGGGGGTTAGGTGTTAGGGTGAGGGGTGTTAGGGCTAACTGTGAGCGGTGTTAGGGTGAGGGGTGTTAGGGATAGGTGTAAGGGGTGTTAGGGTGAGGCATGTTAGGAATAAGTGTGAGGGGTGTTAGGTCTTAGGGATAAGTGTGAGAATGTTAGAGTTAGGTGTTAGGTTGATGGGTGTTATGGATAAGTGTGAGGGGTGTTAGGGTTAGGGTAAGGGGTGTTATGGATAAGTGTGAGGGGTGTTAGGGTTAGGTGTTAGGGTGAGGGATGTTAGGGTTAGGTGTTAGGGATAAGTGTGAGGGGTGTTAGGGTTAGGGTAAGGGGTGTTAGGGATAAGTGTGAGGGGTGTTAGGGTTAGGGTGAGGGGTGTTAGGGATAAGTGTGAGGGGTGTTAGGGTTAGGTGTTAGGGTGAGGGGTGTTAGGGATAAGTGTAAGGGGTGTTAGGGTTAGGTGTTAGGGTGAGGGATGTTTGGGTTACGTTTTAGGGATAAGTGTGAGGGGTGTTAGGGTTAGGGTAAGGGGTGTTAGGGATAAGTGTGAGGGGTGTTAGGGTTAGGTGTTAGGGTGAGGGGTGTTAAGGATAAGTGTAAGGGGTGTTAGGGTGAGGCATGTTAGGAATAAGTGTGAGGGGTGTTAGGTCTTAGGGATAAGTGTGAGGGGTGTTAGGTGTTAGGTTGATGGGTGTTATGGATAAGTGTTAGGGTTGGGTGCTAAGGGGAGGATGATGATAAGGGGGGGAAGAGACACAGGGGTGTCCTTGCAGCAGAGATCAAAAGAGTCATTCAGGACTGTATTGCACACTGTGTACAGTAGCCTAGCTATGGTTTTCCCTATTGATGCAGTATCACCTACACTCAGCCTCCTCTCAGTAAGACTGCAAGTTAGTTATGATTCCAAAATGGCTGCTGTCCATGAGTTAGAAGGGTCTGGAAGGCAGGGTATGATGCTGATTGGCTGGAATGTGTCTGCTGACTGTGAGTTGCAGGGTCAAAGTTTGCTCAATGATAAAGTATAGGGGGCAGGTCGAATATCGCATATTTTCGCAGTTCGCCGCCAACGCGCTATGTTCGCCTGGAACGGTCCGCCCGCAAACTATTCGCGACATCTCTATTACCTTGTGTTACTCTGCACTAATTCTGTTCTCCCATATATAAGTTCCTGTGTGTTTCAATAAAAGGCATTATCCCTTTTGAAAGTATAAAATAATGTCAGCTGTATTTCTGAGGGGTTGAAAAGAGCTTTTTAATCACTTTGCTACCCAGTAATCCTCCATCTAGGTTCCAGAACTGCATTCATGCTCTCCACAAATCCTAATGCCACCTCCTTCCAGGGTAATCCCTAGTATCGATACACAAAAACTTGCAGAGGAGAGGACCTAACTGGTGGGATCCATTCATTGGATGATCCAGCCTCTCTCCTAGTGACAATAATTAGTGCATCCTTGTAGGCTAGAGTGCACATATTCATCTTATATAAACATATACCGATGTCATGCATTGTATCACTCAGAAGTGATCCAGGGAGTACCAGAGAAGCTTGTCCTTGGGAGTACCAGATAGGCTTTTCCTTGGCAGTACCAGTGAAGCTTGTCCTTGATCCAGGGAGTACCAGAGAGGCTTGTCCTTGGGAGTACCAGAGAGGCTTGTCTTTGGGAGTACCAGAGAGGCTGGTTCTTGGGAGTACCAGAGAGGCTTTTCCTTGGGAGTAACAGCGAAGCTTGTCCTTGGGAGTACCAGAGAGGCTTGTCCTTGGGAGTACCAGAGAGGCTTGTCATTGGGAGTACCAGAGAAGCTTGTCCTTGGGAGTACCAGAGAGGCTTGTCCTTGGGAGTACCAGAGAGGCTTGTCATTGAAAGTACCAGAGAAGCTTGTCCTTGGGAGTACCAGAGAGGCTTGTCCTTGGGAGTACCAGAGAGGCTTTTCCTTGGGAGTACCAGAGAAGCTTGTCCTTGGGAGTACCAGAAAAGCTTGTCCTTGGGAGTACCAGAGAGGCTTGTCCTTGGGAGTACCAGAGAGGCTTGTCCTTGGGAGTACCAGAGAGGCTGGTCCTTGGGAGTACCAGAGAAGCTTGTCCTTGGGAGTACCAGAGGAGCTTGTCATTGGGAGTACCAGAGAGGCTTGTCCTTGGGAGTACCTGCCCCAGACAGGCTGCAGAGCTACATGGGGTGGGGGAAATAATCAAAACACCAGAAAAACATTTCCAGTGCAGTTCATTGACTTGCCTCATGGTTTGGTTATGGCTCCTCCAATGACATCTATTATTTACACAGATAAATTATCGTTTGTGAGCATCTGAAGCAGCAATGGATAACTGAATATGATGGGCTATTGGCTTTAGTTCGGGCGCTTGGAGGGGACGCCCTGTCATATTATATCAAGACATTGCTCTAATTAACACTCCCTCTGATCCTCCGGCTGAGAATTGATCCCCATTTCCTCCTATAGTCGCTATGGCAACACAACATCCATCTGACCTTGATAGCCTTGGGGCTCTGTTTATGGGAGACCACTGCTGTTAAAGCGGAAGATTCTTTGAAAGTGACCCAGATATGGAAGAAATTAACATACACTTCTACTCACTTTATGACCTGCCACTATCGTTCAATCAGTTCAATTCATAATAATAGAAGGGGACCCTAGGGTGGTCACATGCCATAGAATAAGGCTCTCATGATATTGTGATCTATGCCCCAGACAGGGCTACGTTACCCAAAGATCAAAACGCCTATGGCCTAGAGAGGTAAGTAGGTAGTGGCCAATCAGGTTCATATCTCATCTCCTTATCCAGTCTCTTCACCTCCATTTTCCCCACTTTTCTCTGCTCTTTAACCCTTTTACTGGCAGATAATCTATTAATGAATTGCCCTCTGCGGGTGAAAGGGTTTACCTATTTCTCTCTTTTTGCCCTTTCACCCTATTTACCCGGTCCTGTCTCCTCCCTCATCCTTATATTACCCCATTTTCATTTCAGTCTCTCTCTCCCACATACCAGTCCTGGCAATCCCCCAAAGGCTAATTTTGAAACTGTCCTTGGTCACCAATACTAGCCAAAGCCAAATAAACACATTAAGCCAAGGCTGGCCACTAAAAGAACAAGGACTCTCTCTGCAGCCTTCTACATTCGACTGGATGCTGTTTGTCATTCTTATCCAGCATTAAGAATTCCTTAAGACTGCCTTGAAGGTGCTTTAGTGTTTATAATTGGTTGCCAAAACCTGCCATCACTGCGATTTCCACCTATGGATATTACCATCAATGTTACTCAAAGTAATTATGGTTGTGTGGAGCCCTCAAAATAAATAAAGAAGAAATCGGAAAACAATTTAACTTTAAAAACATTTTATTTCTGATTCTTCTCTTTTTTTATTATCATTATTTTACAGTATTTCCAAAAAAAGTCAGGTGAAAGTACAAAAAAGTCAGTTGCGCACAGCAAAGGTTTTGTTTTTAGAAATCACACATGGCAGTAGTACAAGGGCACATGGCCGACTCAAGCGAAAACGGAACACGCAGGGCACACACGCACACGCCAAACAACACGCATTACATGTCAATTCCTTGTCTACATGGTAAAGGCTGGGCCAGGACTGGTTTTAAAAGTTATTTTTTTTTTTATAATATTGTTAGAACTTGGGAGTCTCTTGTAGGACACAACAGGTCCTATAATAATACAAAAGAGGAAACATGCAATGCTCAGAAACATGGCGACAGCCAACATCCTGACGGTTATCCAATCATGACATAGTCACTCACCATCCTAATATTGTGATATGGGTTATTTTAAGAGGGCTATATCCTTAGAACCATTAAAAAAAGGTGTTGTGTTTAGTGTACTAGCCCATAGTCTATTAGGCTTAGTGTTTGGTGTACTAGCCCATAGTCTATTAGGCTTAGTGTTTGGTGTACTAGCCCATAGTCTATTAGGCTTAGTGTTTGATGTACTAGCCATAGTCTATTTAGCTTGTTTATTAATTTTCTGTCACTATCACTCCAAACATTAAGAAGTTATAGAGCAGCTATGTTCACATGAATGTTTGTTTTTGTCTATAATTGGTTACCCAAACTTGCCACCATTGTGATTTCCACCCCTAGATCTTCACCATCAATCCTAAACAAAGTAATTATAGATGTGATGAGATTTGCTGTTAGCTTCAACCCCTAATATTTTTGTTAAATAACCAATCAAGAACAAAGCTATCTGAGCTAACCCTTAATGTCCACTTTAATCATTGTGAAGAAGCCCAAATGATACAAGCAGTCTGGAGCATTCGGAAGCCATCTCTTTCGGATTATTCTCCTACTTTCAGTATCAATATAAGGATGAAAACACAGAATTAATTAAGAAACCTTGTGATATTGTATTACTTTATAGTGGCATCCTCATCTGCGTCCAGATTACAGAAGAGTTAATCTTGTTTCTAAATGAGTTAATAGTAGAAATTGATCCTCACTTGAAGAAGAAACATTGTGTTTGAAAACTCTTTATTTCCTCAGTGAAGGAATTCTGTTGGTTCTCAATAGGACCAATGGGACAATCTATACTTTATACTGTATCTATAGTAAGACATACCGTCATTATAGCTTTTCCTTAGGAAAATTAATTGGGACTTTATAAATGACATCTGGGTCATCAAAACAGTTGACCATCATTGGCAAATATACTTTAACAACATGGCACCATGAAATCTTCACTTGTTCATGCTATCCTTCCGCAAGCTTTATAGTCACTTTCCAATTATAATATAAACTGGAAGGAAATATGAGACTGACTATATGGTATTTTCCATTGTAGTGGTTAACGAGTGTAGGGTGACTGCACATTTGTAGGTAGGAAGTTCTCATTACCATCACATCTAAAGGATCCTTAGGGGCAACCATTTCCAAAAAGATAGATAAATATCTTGAATGAATACACAAATTAAAATATAAAAGTCTGGAATAAAGAGATTTTATGGCCCAAAATTAGTTCTAATAAATACAAATATTTGTTAACGGACCACTGTAATGTCCTAACAACCAGAATTATATGTTTTAGTTGATCACTAATAACCTTACTCTCATAGATAAGGCTCAGCTGTTGATGTTATCCATCCTCACCTCCCCTTTGATGACTTTATCAGGGTGGAGCCGATCAGCTCCTTTGTATACTCTAATCTTGTACTAAGCTTCTAAAGATATCGTAATAGTGAATATTGCTATTATAAATCATTAAACATTAATTTTCTTTATAATCAATGTATAATTAAAATAACAAGCTCCTCCAGTCGGGGCTTTACAGGGGTCAGTCCCTCTAGAAGAATGTTTAATACTATCAGAGCAAGACCGTGCCAAGCTTAGCTGGATAAGACAGCTCTAAGGTTATATGACCCCTATGAACCCACCAATGTTTCTTCTATGTATGGTGAGTATAAAACCCAGTCTGACTGTGCCCACCCTAGGTGAACTGGAGCCGGTCAGTCACCATTTACCAGACACTTTATACTCATTCTGCCCAAATCTGTACAAAATACACCAAAGCATGCCAGGGTTTGGGGGTACATTAGAGGGAGCGGTGTGGTAATGAAACATTTAACCCTCTTCAGTGCTGAAGAGGCCTGTAAACCATCTTGTCCCAGGCTTCTTCAGCACTGAAGACATTAAGAGAAGATGACTCTCAATCATCTCTCAGGATTCTCCACTTTGTGGTTTCTCATGTTAAGTTGTTCAGGACACAGTTGACGTCCACAATGTCTGGGTCCCCTTTTCCGCTCTCGTGTTTGGGGGAGAGCGAGTTCTGTATGTTGAAGGGTTCCTCGTCCTTCAGGCAGGCTTTAGGGAGATCCTGCACCTTCTGAGGAGCGTTGGGGTCCTCCTGTGAAGATAGAGAGAGTCAGTGAGTCAAATGCGGAAATAAAAGGCTTCTATAGACCATGTGGAACTCTCAGTGGTCTTAATTATTATTATTATTATTATTATTATTATTATTATAATCCTTTATCTGTAATGCGTCTACATATGAAACTAAAATTCTTGCATAAATAATAAATTAATTTTGATCGACAAACACGTTAATTAATTTTTGTAGGCATTTGGAGGTTTGAACACACGTAGGGTTAGTTCTGTTGTCTAGGCACAATTTAGTCATCTTCCTAAACTGATATCTGTCTCAGAAACCTTATATATCTATATTTTATATTATTATATCTTAGTTTGATTATACTTAAGGATTCACCTTATATTGTTATTTAAATTACTGCTACAATGACATATTTACAGGACATTCTTTTGACAGATTAAAATTGATAATGGACATTTTTAGAACAAAAAATGAATGCCTTTAATTTATTAACTATTAAATGCAATTATTTTGTAGAGGTAGCCACCATTCTGTCTCTGTTTATCTGCTACTTCAAGTACAGCTACTTTTGAAATGTGGCATTCCTTAGTGACAGAGCTTCCAATAGGAATAATTGAATTCTTATCCATCTTCAATGTCCCTCCCAGCAAAGGAAGCAGCTAGACCAACAAGGAAATAACTGCCTCAATTAAAGAATAATTGCAAAAATAGTACCTATGTTATTGTTGTGTACTTTATAAAACACTTAGTTAATTATCAAGTTTAACTTTTCAATAGAACATACTATAAATATGACACTACAGGCATCTCGTGTTTGCCCATTACAATTCCTTCTGACTGATTCCCCTTGACTTTTGACTCATGTTTTTCCTCTCGTTTCCATAAAATGGATAGCCCACCTTGTTAGTTCACATGAGAAGCCGGGAGATTGCTCTGTATATTTTTCAACCATACATTGTATATATATATATATTATTTGGCAGGTATTATAAGTAGACCTCACAATATCTAACTGAGTGGCTACCCCAGACACTGACTGGCAACTCCGTGGGGAATTTGCAGCCTACTGACCCATTACCAAGAAGCTTTTCCCAACCTTCAAGGCTGGAAATGCCCAAGATAAACTGCTAAATGAGTAGACCAGAGAAGTGATTGACCATGGGTTCAACTAAAGCTTGATTCCCCACATAAGAGGGGAAAAAAACAATCTGGAAAACATGTGGCATTGCTGGTGAGAGAATATTGGGCAAACATAATTAATACTTTATGTTTTTTTTTCGACTTTTCTTTATTTTTGTTGTGCCTGCATGTCTCCAATTTATGGCACACTTACTAAGGTGGTAACATTATTAACTTGTGTTTATCATGCACCTAGACCCCCTCGCCCATTCTGTGCCACATATCAGCATATTACAGCTGTAGACAAATATATATATATATATATATATATATATATATATATGTATATATATATGCACCAACATATTCTGCAGTGCTGTACAGGGGTAAGTACAAGTCAAGAACAATTTTAATACAATGCAGAAGAATGGTGTGCCCTGTTATTTATTATATATATACTGTATATATATATATATATATATATATATATATATATATATATATATATATATATATATATATATATATATATATGTGTGTGTGTGCGGGTGTATTTATTTGTTGTTGCTGATGGTAGGGTCTATTTTGGGGGTGGTAGGGTCCCTTTTGGCGGTGTCAGGGTCCCTTTTCAAAATTACAAAAGCAAGTGTTCCAAAACCTCAAATGTTCCAAAAAGCATACCTGCGCAGTTAGTAGTTTACTGGTCCTTTTTTATTTTTGAAGGCAAAATTTATTTTCAAATGTTTAAAATATTATTTTTTAATATATTAATATATTTTAAATATTTTAATTGGATCTGCTTTTAGATGGTTAGCAATAAAACTAGTTATACATTGCACTAGTTTTTTTTTTCTATACTTGATAATTATTGAGATATACAGTGTATATTGTTTGCACATTATACTAATACATGGCACAGTGTTTTAATGAATATGTTGGAGAGGATCTAACTAAACCAACTGATAACACAATTACAGATAAATGCTAATACTAATTAGGATACTATGCCACTATTTGCATAATTACTGCAGATTATGTCTAAATTAAAGGCACCACATAGAGAGGATTAAAGTGTCATGGAAGGTTTCTGGATGTTACTAGGTATATAATATCCCTGTGTATCTATTTACTTGTATGTAATTTATTGTATTAAGATCTGCTTACAAACTCTGTTTTACTGCCTAATATCAAACAAATAGTCCTTGTATGGGTCTGCCCACTGCAGTGTATGCAGACTCTGTAGGGTTGCATGTGTCCTAGCCTATCAGTGACCATCTCTCAGCAACATTCTGCAGATGGTAGACTAGGACACTACACATCCAGTCTTACAGAGTCTGTGTCTTGATATGCTTCTTAATAAAATAAAGTACATACAATTAAATAAATATATAAGTATATACACACCTATGAAAAGTTGATATTTACTTAGTTTGACAGTTAATCCTTCATATCTGAGGACAGGTGCCATTTGAATCCAAAATGTAATTTCTGTAACACGGAAAATCCCAGTCCAAATCAATAGCCAATATGCTACAGCTGCAGTTCAAACCTGTTATGTTAATTTATTTTTTGTTCTTCAACATCTCACATCATCTAACATCTAGAGGTCTTTTATCACTAAATATGGAAATGCTAGAAGGTTTACACTTGTATCTGACCTTCTATTAGTGAACTCAACTTGTGTTTAGGTGAAAATTCTCTATTAAGAAAAAATATATATATATATAATTTAAACTGTTTTTTTTTTTTTTTTGCATAAACACCACAGTTTTCACATTAAATGCATGATTATAGAATTTACACCTCACGGCTGACTTAGACATTACATATTATATAGGACTTTGCATTGTTCAACCAAATAACATAATATTTTCTAACATTTCAGAATATTAAACGTTTTCTCTTAATTTCCTAGAAATATCACATTCAGAGGAAGCCATGTAACACCTGTAATATGTATTGTATATAGATACAAAGCAATGGATGTTGCAACAATGTACTTACTTGTAAATGAGATTTATTTATTTTTCTCGTCGTATACGAGTAATTACTGCAGTCAATGAAAAAAACACAGTGTCAACACAGAGTAACAGGAGGAGGTGATGCAGACTAGACTACAAGTTTAGTGTAAGTAGCTTGGCATAGCAAAAGGAGCAGAGATTATAGAGCTGGCTGTGCTAGATTATTAATCTGTACTAAAATAAACTGTATAAATGGTCATCTGCACTTATCTGTTTTAATAATTAGCTGTATCCTGGTTATGAAAATGCAGTTTATTTAACTATGTATTACATCCTTAGCTCGCACTAGAGGTTTATACCCCTGATTGGTCCAATGGGTTTGATTCCAGTCAGGGAACCAAAAGGTCACACCACCCTGGAGCCAAGCAGGGTTGGGCCTGGTCAGTACGTGGATGGGATACCACCTTGGAATACCAGGAGCTGTATGCTGTTGCCCACTTGAGAAGAAACTGTCAGCCCACTTCAGTATTTCTGCCATGAAAGTTCTGGATTGGCACCCAGGTTTTCCTGTCCTGCTAAACAGCTCTCTCCATTTCAGCATTTCACCTGCACTCTTTGTTTCTGGTACACTGGTTCTGTATAATTTCCAGCTTCTGATGTATGGGCATCAATTACTCTGACTAATATAAAGTGGCCTTTATGACACTGTGCTAAGAATGATAACAAATTAATATTAATATAATATGCAATTTTACAGAAAAAAATGTATTTTCCAAAGTTTTTTTATCTTTATTTAGACTGCAGCGTGCTTTAGAGCATTCAGTGGCCCTTTAACACTTTCAATGCAGCAATCATTGGTGGACCTTCTGTCAGTGAAAGGGTTAAGGTGAATATATATCGTTCTATAGAGTGCAAAATAGTCAAGTCTACATTTTTAAATGGACTCTGTCTCCCTCAAATGGAGTTGTTTTGGATATTCTTAAAGAGCATAAAAATCTGGTTTATATTGTGTTATCCATTTTTCTAAAGTGAATCAGCCATGATAAATTCCATGTTGTTGTTGCTGTATTTATATGTAAATGAGTGGCTCATGCATATTAATTAGCTGCATTGATGTGCTATTTAGGACACAATCTGCTTGTCTATCTCTTCAGTGGCCAAAATAAAGAACCACAATATTATCTGGCAGTTAGTCCCCCTCCCCCACCCTTATCAAGCACACTGAGAGCTTCAAAGTCAATCCTAAATATTTCAGAAATGATTTACTGGAGAGAAAAACTCCTGAAGACATGTAACTTCAGTGGAATCAACATTGTCTTAAGAACTATAAAGTATCATTCTGTAAGAGGCAACATGTCCACCTTCAGCTGGACCCTTTGGCCACCTAGATTGTGTGTTCTTTCACTTAACATACCACTTTGAACATGCTACAGATCACCAATGTGGTGTTACATATCTAATTATATATCTCATTTATGTAAAGGGACATGGAAGGATTTTCTGGATTCCACTATATAATATCACTGTGTATTTCTTTACTTTTGTACACTCCATGTACAATGGACTCTCGGTACTCAACTGCCTCCAAATTTGTCAATTTCGGTGCTCGAAGCATCTGGATGAGCAGGAAACCTCGGTACTTGTCGCCCTACCTTGGTACTTGTGCTTGCTAAAACCAATTTACATTACTCCTTATGGGAATTGTGTACTTGTTGTTTTCTCCACTCGTTGTGCCTCCTGTAACCAATTAATGACGAGTACCAAGGGTCCACTGTACTTTATTTTATTAAGAAGTGCTTATAAAGTCTGTTTTTTCTGACTAAAATCTTACAAATAATCCATAACTGGTATATCCCCTTTGCAGCTCATGAAGACAGTGTATTTCTAAATACAGAGGTTCCTCTGTCTTATAGCAACCAATAATTCTACAACATGCTAATTGAGCGAGGTCACTGACAAGCTTATTTGAAACACTCATGAGCGCAGACCCAACAGGTATAAATTGTATGATTTTAGGCAGAAATGGAGCTTATAAACACTTCTTAATAAAATAAATAGATACATCAGTGCATTATATTCCTAGTAAAATCCGTAAACCTTTCATGTATCTTTAAGAAAACTCAGAAATTTGGTGAACTATAAGAAACTATCAAGCAGTTTTGATCACAATATCAAAGATTTTACATTTCACCAAAACAAAAGGTTAATCTCATTAAAAATAGTCTGCATATTAAGCCCAGTCAGTTCACTCAAATTGTAATCGCTATCCTAAGGCCTACTTTCTGCCTGAAGCCTGGCTCTTGTTGCCTAGCAACCCCTGGTTCTGCACATTTAAAAAAATGGTCCACTGAGCATCTGAGAACACACACAATCACGGCCCTCCCCAGAGTCACGCTCATACTGCATCATTTAGTTTGATTTCTGTGAAATCTGGGGAAACAGACCCGAGTTCTGTAGACAAGACGATCTCCTCCTTTTGTATGTGGTATTTATTCAGAGCAAGAAAATATGTTGTAGAAATGTATGTAACTGATATTAAATAGTAGAGAATAATAAATACAACTACTATTTGTGTGTGCTTGTGTGTGTGTACATAGTGGCAGAGCTAGTGAATGGAGGGTCCCAGTGCAAACAATTTTGCCCCCCCCCCCCCCACATGCCAACTTACTCAATGCCATCATGTTTATACGCTGGCCCTCCAATGGTAACAACTCACTCAGTGCCCCTACCCAAGACCCCTTTCCATAACAGCTCTCCTGAATACATATATACATATGTGTCTCTTCCCCCTCTCCCTCTGTGCCTCTTCCCCCCTCTCCCTCTGTGCCTGTTCCCCCCTGGCCTGTGTCTCTTTCCGCCTTCCCCCTGTGTCTGTTCCCCTCTCCCCCCCCCCATTTCCCTCCCATGTGTATCTTCCCCAAGTTCTCCCTCCCGTGTGTCTTTTCCCCCTCCTCTACCTCCCCTGTGTCTCTTTCCCACCTATCCCTCTGTGTCTCTCCCCCCTCCCTCTGTGTCTCTTCCCCACTCTCCCTCTGTGCCTCTTCCCCACTCTCCCTCTGTGCCTCTCCCCCCCCCTCTTCCCCACTCTCCCATCTGCTCGCGGCATGGGCCCCGCTGCGCGCAAGCGCGGCGTTGTGCCGCTCTCGACGCATGCGCGGCTCGCGCCGCGCTCTGCGCAAGCGCGGCTACTGCTGCGCAATGCGCAGTTTATCATTGTCAAACTGCGATTCGGCTCAAGCGTGACGACGAATCGCAGTTAGACAATTATAATATGTGATATATCTTGTAATATCCAGGGATTCACATAAAATTGAGGAATGGGCATCTAAATGGCAGATGAGATTGAATACGAATAAATGTAAGGTTATGCATCTGGGAAGGAAAAATAGCCATGCAATTTATATTCTTAATGGAGCAAATCTAGGTGTATCAGATATTGAAAGGGCTTTGGCAGTACTTATGGACAACCACCTAGGTAACAGCGCTCAATGCCAAGCAGCGGCTGCAAAGGCGAGTAAAATGTTAGCATGTATTAAGAAGGGTATAGAAGCCAGGGAAGCAAATATAATTCTGCCACTATACAGATCCCTAGTACGCCCTCATTTGGAATATGGAGTACAATTTTGGGCACCACTTCATAAAAAGGACATTTTAGAGTTGGAAAAGGTACAGAGGAGAGCAACAGAAGTAATAAGGGGACTGGAGGGGCTAAGTTATGAAGAAAGACTAACCAAATTAAGCTTATTTTCTCTAGAAAAAAGGCGTCTAAGAGGAGATATGATTACCTTATATAAATACATCCAGGGTCAATATAAAGAATTGTCAAGGGAGCTTTTTGTGCCAAGAGGTTTTCAACTGACAAGAGGACATCCTTTGAGGTTAGAAGTAAAAAGATTCCACCTTAAAGAAATAAAAGGGATCTTCACAGTAAGGGTGGTTAATCTGTGGAATTCTCTACCAGAGGAGGTGGTGACAGCGGATTCGATAGATAACTTTAAAAGGGGACTGGATTTATTTCTAATTAAAAAGGGAATTCAGGGTTATCATGGATAATTAGAGAGACAGTATTGATCCAGGGAGAAATCCGATCACCAGTATCTGGGTCAGGAAGGAATTAATTTTTTTTCCTTCGATACGATTGGCAGACTCACTTGTTTTGTTTTTTTTCTGTTTGCCTTCCTTTGGATTCATTAATAATTAATTAATTATTTTTTTAATAATTGATTAATAATTAATTAACAACTATGGTAATTAATTAATATTTAATCCGCATATTGCAGATCAGAGGAGATCTTAAAAGGTTGAACTTGATGGACTTAAAGTCTTTTTTCAACATTAATTACTATGTAACTATGTAACTATGTAATATAATCACATATATAGTTGTGAGCGTACGAGGGCCTCAGTTGCTGGCATGGAGCGCCGTAGGCGCTCCATGCCAGCACCTGAGGACCTCGCAAAGCGAGGGCCGCAGTTGCTGGCATGGAGCGCCGAAGGCGCTCCATGCCAGCAACTGCGAGCCTCGCAAACTTCACGTCGCAACCCAAACAGTACGACACACACATTACGACACTCGCAAACAACATACGACACACGTTCACACACATTACGGACTCGCAACACTCGGACGCAACTCGCGAACATTACAAAATGTAAAACACAATACATACACACACCACATACATAAAAAACTTACCTACACCAAGAGGGAGCACCCAGCACCTCAAAAATACAACTTACACCTCGATTTTACTCGAAATAAAACAGTTTAGAGACTAAAAAAAAATCGAAGCGAGAGAAAAAATGGCCGCCGAACAAAACGAAAACGAGGCTACAGCACTCTAAACTCGCAAAACACCACAAGAAACTCGCAAAACACCACAAAACACCTACGGATATTCCGATACAAACGTATACCACACATTACTCGCCATTTTACGCCAATGCGGAAGTACACGACAACGGTTTGGGCTCGCGCACGCACAGTGTTACACTGCACACATTCAGCACGCTTACACAGCAGATCCACACCACTAATGCTGCAGCAACATCAAAACACATTCACAGCTCTTCCACACAATGCTTTAAAATAGGTAAAGTATATTCATTTATTAATGTATTATATATTTCATTATTACACACTAAACAGCATTAGCTACCTTACAATTTCATTGCCGTCATTTTTTGACGGGCAATTCGCTAGTATAGTATAAACAGCAATGTCTGTCATGGCTGCAAACACTACTGTGTACAGTGGCTCTGCCCTGCGGTGCAGCGAGTGGGCAGAGCCAGTGCTGAGGACGGACAAAGAGACTGAGGAGGGACAGAGGACTGAGGGGGTATCTTCCTGGCATGTCCCGACTATGCCCGCGGTACAGTGAGAAGTCAGAGCTGACGCCGCCCACCACAGCCAGCAGTGGTCAGAGCCCGAGCTGAGGAGGGACAGGTGGACTGAGCAGGACAAGGGGACTCAGCAGGACAGGGGCAATGAGAAATCATATACAGTATTTCTATCCTTCATCTCCAATGTCTGTGAAATAGAGTGGGTACTATGAATACAATCAGATAACAAATTAAGCTATATAGAAATAAAAGGAAAAGTCCATAATATCATAAGGCCACCAAAAATGTGGTACAACAGAGTTGAGGTTCCTATATGTATGGGCAAGGAAGGGAGTGGTAATATACATGGGCCGGTTTCGCCTAGGGGTGCTTCCTGTAACAGGACCCTCATTTCACACTTTAAAATTTCCTTAGCATAAAAAAAGTAAATACTGCAGTTCACAGACACTAAGGTGGAGAATGCCTTGAACTAGAGAGTTACAAGAGGTAACTAGAGAGTTACTAGGGGCACTGGAGATGTAAATCCGACCCTAGTTATGTGTATGAATAGAGGCAGTAGGTCTCATGTATAGCAATATATAGTAGATAATCATTTTTCAAATTGTTATATACTATTGGAACAAGTTAAGTCGGCAAAGCATTCAGCTCACTGTAAAGGTGCACCAGGGAAAGTACCACAGGCTGTGCACACTGTAAACAAGATCTCACTGTGGGGCTAAATAGCTATTTATTTAATTCTATATTCATTCTAGGCAAGAACGAGAAATCTTAACAGGTCTAGAGGAATTCACAGATTTTTGAAGCATTCGCAGATCTAGAGTTCTAAGGCCTTCACAGATCTAGTAGCCTTCATAGAGCTAAACTTCTTCACAGATCTAGAGACCTTCACGGATCTAAACATTCTCATAGATCTAGAGTTCTACAGAGATTTAAATGCCTTCACAAATCTAACGTTCTTCACAGATATAGGGGACTTCACAGATGTAGAGGTCTTTACATATCTACTGACCAGTGAGACCATCAGAGATCTAGCTTTCTGGATAAACCAAAATCAAATCAAGTAGCTCAATTGTTATACTACAGATCTTTCTAAAGTTTTACAGCAAAGCTAATTGGCTCTTTTTACAATTCCAAGATTCCTCCTACCTGACATGACAGATACACAGACATTATAGCATGTCTTATAAGTCAGTAATGGAGCTGTCCAGTACTGAATATAAAAGCAATACATTAAGACTTTTTACCCTTCTAAAAAAGTTTTGATCATTATCGGGCCTAGTTCTTTGAATGCACATCCCTCCTCCTTTTTTTAGATGTTTTGCTGATTTTATGGTGAATAAATACTACATTGTCTCTTTAGACTGAATAGCAATGTCTATACAATGGCCTCTCTCATGTTCTATTCCACATTATTTCATATACTGTATCCTTTTTTCTTCTCCTATTTATATAGTAACTTAGTTGTTACAAAGCTTCTAAAATTATAAAAAGTAAAGGGGATAGTGGTCATTCATGGCAGGTAGCCCTTTCAGAGATAAATAAGACATTGCATAACAAGCTATTCACTTTTGATGATAACAAATTAACTAAATATTATTTAAACAATTAACTTTTTTTAAATGTAGGTATTTAGATGAATGGCTATATCTGGGTCTTAGGTTTCTACTACTGATATAGATGACAGCTTCAAAAATACATGATGACTTCAGTCCAAAGAAGAAAAATCACAGTAATACCAAAAAGGGTGAAATAAGTTCACCTGAACCATTACAGAAATTCAGAGTGAGTTCCAAAGCATACGGTATGTAAAAATATTCTAAGAACTTGCTTATGCTACAAAAAGAACCCCTTCAAAGAGCACCTTGACTATAGCAGTCAGTGGCAGAGTAAGGCCCTGTATGATAACCCACCCCTACAAGTAATAAGAATAACAGTGTAAGATGTATCCACCCATAGCACGAGTCATCTAAATGTAAGATTTCCACTGAAATTATTTTATGTTCCTAATGTTGTTATTTTGTAACATACTTCACAAGCATGTGAAGATTTTACCAACTACAATGGACCTCTAAGTCTCTATCCTGGTCAGCTCTCAGACTTCCTATGAGAACCAATACATACCAATATCCAGACCCTATCTAATCATGAAATGCTCAGATTTTATATAAAATCTTAAATTTAGCAGAATATGCTAGGGTATACAAGCTGACATGACAGTAATCTCTCCACAAGAAATTAATTGGAATGAAAAGAGAAAGGAAAACAGAATGTTCAAGTTGTTCAGTCTTTTGCTGTAAGGGTTAACAAGGACACGCACACAATTGTCATCTACAAATCTGACTCAAGGCTTCTCTAACTTTACACCTAGATGAAGTAACACATATAGTAACACCTCCATTCCCCACTGGAATCCAGACTGGCCTGAAATCCTGGTCCATTTCTTCACCCAGCGGTCAGCGACTCCTCGCACATAGACTGACACACACAATGATGAGAGGACAGCTGGCACTGCCCATGAGAGACCCAGAACAAGGTAACAAGAGGGAAAGAAGGAAACAAAGAGACATATACACACTTCACAGCATTGAAATAACCTGCGCACCGCGCAGATAAATAAATCTAGCTGCTGCCTCACTGCGCAAGGGCGTGTTCAGAGAGCATTCGCTGGTGTACTCATTACATACACAAGAATTACTCAGGATAGCATCACAGAATTTACATATTTTAGCACCAGCATTAAGTTTTAGAGAATACATGCCAAATATCCAAATACGTACTATATTATGAAACCTTATGTTATATGCTTTTATATAAATTCTTGGATAAGATACAAATGCCTGTTAATGGATAATTGGGAGCATTTAAAGGATACTAGGAGGAGTTAGTGGATAATAGGGAACAGTTAACAGATACTGTGAGGGGTTGCTGTATAATTGGGAATAGTTAAAGGATATTGGGAGGAGATAGTGGGCAATAGGAAGTGGATAAATGATAAGGGGAGGAGTTATTAAATAATAGGGTGTAGTTAAATGATACAGGGAGTGTGGGTAATAGGGAGTGGTTAAACAAGGGGAGGAGTTAGTGGATATTAGAGAATACTTAAAGGATACTGGGAGGAGTTAATGGGTAACAGGGAGTGGTTAAACAAGGGGTGGAGTTAGTGGATAATAGGGAATAATACTGGGAGGAGTTAATGTGTAAAAGGGAGTGATTAAAGCATACAGGGAGGAGTTAGTAGATAAAAAGGTAGTGACGGATATAGGCTCCAGGTGACCGGCATGTCCTGCTGACCCTACCTTTACATGTGGGTGCTCTCTGAACCCGCCCTGTGCAGTGGAGGGGAGGCTTGAAGCATGCAGAAGGGGGAGACATGAAACAGGCGAGTTACCTGACAGATAATGTTATCATAGTAAGCCAATGCACGGGCATGGGGGGAGAGGTTAGATGGAGTGTCGCATAGTTTCCTTACATTTGGGTGCGAGCCTTCCGCAATCGTGGACAGAGAAAAATTATCGTTGTGGAGCTCTGAGGGAGTCCTGTACCTGCTGGGAAGAGACAGAAATTGAATTCTAAGGACTAAAACACCTATTTTCATATTCTTATATACAGTATCTCACAAAAGTCAGTACACCCCTCACATTTTTGTAAATATTTTATTATATCTTTTTCATGTGACAGCACTGTAGACATGACCCTCTGCTTCAATGTGAAGTAGTAAGTGTACGGCCTGTATAACAGTGTAAATGTGCTGTCCCCTCAAAATAACTCAACACACAGCCATTAATGTCTATACCATTGGCAACAAAAGTGAGTGCACCCCTAAGTGTAAATGTCCAAATTGGGCCCAAAGTGTCAATATTTTGTGTGGCCACCATTATTTTCCAGCACTGCCTTAACCCTCATGGGCATGGAGCTCACCAGAGCTTCACAGGTTGCCACTGGAGTCCTCTTCCACTCCTCCATGATGACATCACAGAGCTGGTGGATGTTAGAGACCTTGCGCTCCCCCACCTTCCGTTTGAGGATGCCCCACAGATGCTCAATAGGGTTTAGGTCTGGAGCCATGCTTGGCCAGTCCATCACCTTTACATTCAGCTTCTTTAGCAAGTCGTCTTGGAGGTGTGTTTGGGGTTGTTATCATGTTGGAATACTGCCCAGCGCTATATAGGGGTTAGGTACAAGTATAAACAATTTCCCCACAATGAAAATAATGGAAGACCCTGTTATTGAGGTTTCAATCAGATATACATAGTGCTTTCCCTAAAGCACATATATATATATATATATATATAAAACTAGAATTTGTCTTATAGCAGGGGATATGAGGAATAGTAACTAGGGGTGTGGCCAGTACCGGATCCACCTTTTTGGAGCCTTTAGACAGTGAAGTGGAGGAGCCCCTTCCAGTGAGTACGCAAGGTATGCACGGACCCATTTTTGCTTAATTATCTAACACTTCCGTACACATTGTGTAATAGCAGCCATTTGCAATTATATTTATTTATATATGTAATTTTAATGTCTGCAATAACTGGGACCTTTGCAGTGTCTGTACAAGTGCCAATAGCCGCATGTATTATCTATGTAAGTATAGGCGTCATTTATGCACCAGCCAAGACCTGGCAATATTCACTAAAGTTCTCTGCGGCCTCCATGACAAATACATCACATTCCCCTCACAGACTCAGAGAACCTTAGTGAATAGGGCTGTAAGAGTTAACAACAGAGATGTGTCCTCTGTATTCAGCAGACAGATCCTGTTGCTAGGCAACCGCGCTTGCTACCGTCCCTCAGCCTGCAGGTGATTGGCTCATAGCTGGAGATGGCAGCAGCAGGAGTCCGAAAACAGGGAAACGCGTTGAGAGCACAGAGAGGAATAAACTGGACTGTGCAACTATAGATAATAATGGTCACACAAGTGGAACACCTCTGCAGGGGTGGGATTGAGGTACAATGAGGGTCCCGAAGTACTTATCAGCTAGTCCCTGAGACCTTATGTAGTGATCCGCCAATATATGACGAAATTTTTTTATATGATTGGAAAAAAAATCATAATTAGGCAGCAGAATTTATATAAATAAAATACTGCCTCTGTTGGTCTCTGGAGGCATCCATGATACCTTGATAAAGCATGTGTATTTGAGAGGGGTGTTTATATTACTGCGAGCGCAGGGCTTTCAATTTAATTTGTGACAAAGCATGTGCAGGGGAAGGGGATAGGTGTCAAACATTACAATATCCAATAATATAACAAATCACACTCTCCTCTTTATCCACCCACATCCCTCCACTGTAAGAAGGTGTATGCTCGCAGGCTACAAGTTATCACCAGTGGAGCATTCTAATTAAAACATTTCTCTAAAAATGGTTTTATGCTCATGGCTAATGTTGCTAGTTTTTGCATACTTCACAGACATGTGTGTTTTTTCCTAAACTACAATGAATTCTGCATTCATGCCCACCTGCCACATACGGTGCACAAGGCGAGAGCAGGCTGTGGTGGTCTCGTGTGCATTCCCAGGGACCCCGGCCAACTTTGCAGAGATCCAGGGTCAGGGGTCTGTCTGTGATTTCACTGCATAACACAGTGTTTGTGTTAAATGTTAAACACAAAGCCCACCCCCGCCTGGCAGCACACCCACAATAGACCCCTCTCCCCCTTCCCTTCTTAGCTCGGTATAGTCTTAGCCAGCAGCTGCAGCCCTGCAGGAGGCGTCTTACACAGGGCTGACAGATGGGGCTTTGTCCGGAACCGCCATGAAAAGTTTTACAGGGGATCAGCCAATGGACAATAAGCGGCCCAACGTGCCAGCGGACACTTAACCTCTTCCCTGCCCGAAGGGTTAATAGGGCATGACCTTGTACCCACCACTCACAGCAAAGACAATAATGGCATCAAAGCAAAATAAACAATATACACAATACAAAAAAAGGGCAACCCGCCAAGGACAGAGCATCGTCTGGATTAGAATGGGTTAAAGTGAGGAACTAGATAAAATGAACTTTTAATTAACTAGTAAATGAGCGGTGACATTAAGTATAAAGTTTATTTTTAATCCAAGTTACCCAGAGCTGCTGCAAATGCAAACTTTTCATTATTTATAGATATAACAATTGTTATTAATGTAACTAAAATGTATTATACCATGCTTAGCAAGGTCAACAAAAGGAGCCCTAAATCTATCAGATGTAACATTTATACATTAGCCAGTCGGCACAGTGCCTGGGGAAACTTTATATAAAAAGTAACAATGATGATAATAATAATAATAATAATAATAATAATTATAATTACAGTATATAATGATGATAATAATAATAATAAAATAATAATAATAATGACATTTTGGATCCCATTAAATCTTTTCAATGTCTACAATGAATTGTATTCCTGTATTAAGTCGTATTTATATTTCAGATCAGAGAGATCTTAAAAGGTTGAACTTGATGGACTAAAAGTATTTTTTCAACCTCAATTACTATGTAACTATGTAAATGTATATATAAATAGATAATGCAAAAGTAATTATCTTATAATGATTCTTTTTACCTTTGTGTTGAGGAGCTTGCAATCTAAGCTTGAGTCTTCTATTTTGTGGTCTGCTAACACTACTGTACTAGGTGCAGGACTAAAGATTAAGAATTTAAAAATAAAAAAGCCCCTGTCCTGGTCTTTCCTCTGCAGTGTATGCAGACACAGACTCTGTAGGGCTGGATGCAAAGTGTAGTGGCCTATCAGAGACCACATCTCAGCAGCATGTTGAAGAGAGATGGGCACTGATTGGTTAGTATGAGACATAGCACACCCAGTACTACAGAGTCTGTGAGAGCTGCAGAGGGCAGACCTATACAGGGACTATTTGTTTGATTTTAGGCAGAACCTAATAAAATAAAGTTCATAAAAGTAAATAGACACATGGGAATATTATATACCTAGTAACATCCAGGAACCCCCCAACTATACTCACTTCCTTTTGCGCAGTTTGTAGTTCTCAGTTTTGAGCAGGTACAGCTTTTTGGCAAAGAAGACGGTCATCATGAAGAGGAGGAGGACGACGAGCGCCGCCGTGCCCACTGCCACACACATCACCTGGAAGTCAGTGATAATGGACTCACAACGCATGCCCTTGTGCCAGATATAGTCCTGGGTGTTACACCTGCGAATGGAAGAGGGTATATACATTGTGATGATATAAAAGTGTAATAAAGCAAAAATCTATCACATTTATGAGCATATAATATCATACATTGATAATTCCCAAGTTCCTATCTAAACTTTGGGGTTCATGGATGAAGGTCATCTCAGGACATGACCTGTGATTGGAGAGGGTAGCCCTCTGTAGCTCATGCAGCTCGTGAATACTCAGACTATGAGGTGCAGTGTTTAAAATTAAAAGCAGCGTGGTGCAGAATTTTGCCACTATGAGACACTGCACACCCTGTACATTGTCTTCATGAGCTGCAGAGGGGAGAAAACAATTAGGAACTATTTGTAAACTTTGAATCAAGTAAAAACAGAGCTTATAATCCCTTCTTACTAAAATAAAGTACATAAAAGTAAATACACACGGGGATGTTATACACCTAATAGCATCTGGGAACCGTCCATGTCCCTTTAAACTAAATATTCTTTTTTACGTTTATTAACATTATTGGTGTTTGCAGATGTACTTCCTGGAAAGCGGATATTTTATCCAAGAGCAGCACAGAGATCCATTAATGGTTCCCAGGGTTTATTCAGCTTTATTCACATTACATTGAAACCGATCCGAGAGTGATCCGGATGGATATCCTCCAAGCACCTGCGACTCCACAAAGCCCCAGCACCCGGGGTCTGAGCGGGCGGGAGGTGGGTGACTAATTCTGTCTGCCTGGCACTGGATGTGGCTCCCTACCAGGACTGGTAATGAGAGACCAGCTATTCATGTTATTACACAGACGGGCAATGGCGGAGATAGCGACTGGGCCCCCTTAGCCCTTCTCTATCACCCCTTGAGGTCAATAAAATAGGCAAAATTATATGTAGGTTATCAGATCAAACCTAATGTAGAATCATTATATGCCAGCCTCATCTAATAAATTATATTCCTCATATACTACCAGTAGCAGAGGGAGCCTACCCTGTTGTGGGTGCCGGTGCTTTGCACCTGCAGCACCAGCAGTACCCACGGATCATTTGCACAGTCCTAGTTTATTCTGAGAGGCATGAAACAAATTATTAAATCAGCCAGTTTGATCAACAATAATATGAATATATTTATATATAATATGTAAATATATGCAATATATGTTAAACTAATTAAAAAAATATAATTTTTTTTAATCAAAAATCAAATGATAAATAATATGAAATATTTGGCTTGAAACTACAAACATAATGAATAGTTACTAGAATGTAAAATAATAATAATAATGCTTAAAGAGGCCCCCATTCTTTACAAGGTGTTACGTTTGTTTTTTGCCATGTACTCAACCCCTGTACAGCGCTACAGAATATATTGGCGCAATATAAATAAAGATAATAATAATAATAATAATAATAATAATAAACATGGGTTTATGCAACAGTGTAATCTACCATTTTGGTGACTTTGAACGCAGAGCGAGTTTCTATTTGCACAATGGGAATGTGGCAGCTATAGTGCCAGTGCTTTCAACTTGAGAAATGTAAAGCTTGTTAAGTTATATGGACGCCCTCTTTCAGAAAGTAGCAGATAAAATCCGGTCAGAAATGAAAATGGAACACTAGTAAAAATAATTCTTATAACAATAACAGTTGTGCTTATTTATTTATTTGCTTTCTAAAGAAACTGATGACGCTGGCACTTTAAAGGGGCTCTGGGTGCCAGGGCAGACCTTGGCAGTCTCTTCTAGGTCCTGACTAAGGCTTTGTGTCTGCTGTGAATACCCCTCATCTCCTGTTACCCCCGCCCTGCACTCTGATTCCTGGCTGCCCTCACTTCATGTCTTCAGTGAATGGTGGTGACTTTTTCCCAGGCCGGAGCAGAGCAGCCCTAAACATTACTGAATAGAGATCGGTCCAACCCTTGTCAGAGCTGGCAGATACTTAGCACTGACTTCTGGCTGCTTCAACACAGGACCAGGCAACCCCCTCCTGGCACCAGTCCAATGGACCCCACACCATGAGCACTTGCCCATTTAAAGGGATATGGCAGGTTCCTGGGTGTTACTAGGTATATAATGTCCCTGGGTATCTATTTACTGACATGTACTTTATTTTATTAAGAAGAGTTTATAAGCTCTGTGCTGTCTAAAATCAAAAAGTCCCTGTATGGGTCTGCCATCTGCAGCTCATGAAGACACTGTACTTCTAAGTGTTATGGTAACCAATCAGTGGCAACATGCTGCAACATGCTACTTGAGAGAGGTCGCTGATTTGAAACACTACACCTCCCAGTCTGTGTATTCATGGGCTGCAGAGGGCAGCCACAAATTGTATGTTTTTAGGCAGAAAAAAACAAAGCTTATAAGCACTTCTTAATAAAATAAAGTACATAAGTAAATCTATACCCAGGGATATTATATACATAGTAACATCCAGGGGCTTCCCATGTCTTTTTATTAAATCTCTGGCTCAATATTCACTCAACATAATTTATAATGTAGTGATAATGAAATAAATGGAAAATATATGAAAATCTGTATTTTACTATAAATAAAGGTTTCTTCCACACACGGCGCGTTTCTGCGCCAACGGAGACAGCAGGTGGTTGTTGGCAGCCAAGTTTTTGGTGCATTTTTATTGAATTAATTAATTAATTCGACACAAAGTGAAAAAATCAAGAAAAATTCCAAGGAAAATATAATAATGACCAAGTTTACAAAAATAGAGATTTATTTCAGATTAAACGGACTTGGTAGTGTTTTTTTTTCTTCTTCACAGTATCACCAAAAGCATCCAAGTACAGAATCAGTGTACTAATGCAAATATATTATGACTTCATCGTAAAGCTTCCCATAAGGTCCAAATGCTGGCTGCACTCATTGCCAAACTCTCCTCTACGTAAAGAATCCTCTGCATCAGATTATCATCCAATCACACGCAGAGGAAAAGAGCATCCAAGGATGTGACCAACAACTGATACAGATAGCAAAAAGGCACATACATGGGATATGGTTACCTTAAATAAATTACATTTAAATATATATAGATTAACTGTATTTCTTGAGATTATGACCAGGAAATTCATTTTTTTATTTATTTTTTATGTATTTTTACTTAATATATAAATAAATGTATATATATATATATATATATATATATATATATACACACACACACATATATATATATTTATATATAGACATATATATATATATATATATATATATATATATACACACATATATATATATATATATATATATATATATATATATATAAATATATATATATATATACATATATGTTTATATATATGAAGAGTGAGGTAGCCGTGAGTGTTCAGTAATCTAGATTAATAATGGGGGAAACTGGCAATTTCAAAAAGTAAGAAAAACGACAAACTTTTATTTATTTTAATACGCATAATGTTTTTAATAGTCTATACCCAACAAATATATGAGCCGTACAATGTTAATGCACTAAAGTCCCTCCCTCCCTCCACAAGGGTTTTTCTAATGACATCATTCATGACATCATATATGACATTAGATGACATAATTCATGACATCATATGTGATATGACTACTACATCCCATATAATATTAAAAATCCATCCATATTATTGATGACAAAACTAGACTGCCTATAATGTCATTTTATCCTTTATAATTGTTTGTTTATTTAACTTTGGAGGATTAAAACTTTACAACTGGAGCTGATTAAAAAAAACATGGCAGATGTTTTTTTTTTTGAAGTGGCAAGGGGTTTTTCAAAGCTACAAATGGGCTCCTGACCACAATTGGTCAATTAAAAAGCTTCAAACTGTCAATAATGTAATAAGCATGCTTGTGTACGAAAGCAACTGTCAAATCTCTACTGAGCATGCTCATTGCATTGTGCTTTAAACTATTATCTCATAAGTGTCTTACGCTATCAACAAAATTCCCAAAAAGTCTTGGAGACTTTTTGGGTCATTATTAAACTTCTAACTTTCAAAAAATTCTATTCAGCTGTTTGTGAGCAAACATTCATATGGGGAAAAAATGCTATTTCATCAACCTATAAATTCAACATAAACCAACTTTTATTTGGCTGGACAGAATTTCATGAAAATTGGTAAAACCATTTATAATCTTAATCCCTCTTGAAATACAAAATTTCAAACAGATACGTCAAACCAACGCGTTTATAATCACATAAAAAATCAGCTTATAACCAGAGCATGACTTGCCATATGTTAATGACTCTATAAAGTTGCATTTAATGTAACCATGGTAAGTGGTACAACAGTGTAGGGCAGGGGTGGACAAATTTGGTCTTGGAGAGACACACACAGACCAGCATTTATTTACTACTTCGGTCATCCTGATTGACTCACCTGTGCACAGAAAGGAAATCCTCAAGTTCAGGCCTGTGTGTGGCTCTCCTGGACCAAATTGCCTACAATTGGTATATGGGATGGTCAAAACAGTGAGGCCAGGTGAATCTTGAGTACGTTCCTGTCTCTGAGGCTGCTGACCCACATGTTTTGATGAAAGGTAATGTTCATGACATAACCGTGGGTGGAGAGAGACACCTCAGGCCATTTTTCTTTTATTATTTTTTATTTATATTCTAAAAATATGTGTATTTTCAACTATATTTCTTAAAATAATACATTTTATAAATATGATTGCTTTGATCTTTACATTTTTTATTTTTTATCCCTTCCATACATATTTTATATGAATCAATTTACTAATTAATTGCAGTGATCCCATAATGAATACGGGCCGGCCCAGTTATCAGATCTTGCTGCTGCCAAGGCAAGTTGTTACTATAAAAAGATTGCGCTTCCTTAGCACTCCTATACAAACCTACCCTGAAACACATGAATATTTATGTGCACGTTCAGCACACAAGCTGAGACGGAGAGGAGACTTGATAAGAGCTTTATAAGATCCTCAAGGTGATTGAGATGAGAAAACAAACTGATTTATCCAGTCTGATGAGGATTTAACAAGAAGGAGGGAAAGAGAAGATGAATTCAAGGGCAAAGGAAAGACGCAGGGGAGTGATTTCTCAGAGTGACTTCAAGCAAAATGTAACACTTGAATTGGGTATCTCTGTTACCTCCTGGTCACCTGATGACCTGAGGACGGAGCCATGTCCTGCCCGGAGCGATCACTCACAGCCAATATGTCATGGCTACCAATAAAATAAAGCAGACACTGCTTCGAAGATTTAGGACTTAGGGCATAGGATATTTATATGTTCAAGGAGACAAGGGGGAGAAGGTCCTTAAATGTTCTCTGACTAGGTTATCAGGAAGTGATGATCTACAAATGGCTGCAGGTGTAGGGAGGATGATCTGGGATAGTATGGATGATTGGTCAAGGCTGGGATCGGTCATGGCTGGGATGGGATGTTTATTAGGGACAGGGAGGAAGAATTGTAAGGAGTGATTATCTATGGATTTTTATTATTGACTGGGTGGATGATATGTAGAGAGTGATGATCTGTGGGTATTGTGAGGTGAGGACGGAATATGTAAGGGGTTATCATTTATGAGAGGGTGCAGGGATGGCATGGTGTAATGGCTGATGATCTATAGGGAGATGACGGGTGAAATGTAATGATCTATAAGGAGTGATGATCTATAGTGTTTTGTTAGGGAGAGGGTGGATGGTCTGTAAGGGGTTGATGATCTATGGATTATGATTAATAAAAGGATCAATGATATGTAGGGAGTGATGATCTATGGGCATTGTGAGGTGAGGACGGAATATGTAGGGGGTTATCATTTATGAGAGGGTGCAGGGTCGTGATGGATTATCTGCAATGACTGATGATGTATGGGGAATGATGGCCTATCGGGAGGTACAGGGAGGGAGTGGATGATCTGTAATGGATAATGTTCTATGAGTAGATGCAGGGTGAGACTAAAATATTTGTAAAGTGCCTTCAAGTAAATTGGGTTACGAAATGATGAAGGAACAATCATGGGTGGATTATGGGTGGATCACCTGCAATGATTTATGATGTGAGAGTGGATGATCCGGCATAGGATGGATGCTCTGTAAGGTCGGGGTTTGTCATGGATCATGCTTGTTTGATATGTAAGAAGCGAAGATCTACAAGGGTGTAATCTTGGATGGTACTGCTGATATGTAAAGGGTGATGATCTATGAGAAGAGACAGCGATATGATCAGGGGGTAATCTGTAAGCGATTGAGGTCTATTTGAAGATGCAGGATGAGGTAGGAGGGTTTGTATATGATTGTAATATATAAGAAAATATAGGGAGTTTTTTCTTTTATTACAATTTTTAATACATTTTTTTTTATCACACCCTCTCATGAATTCCTCATAATAATTCTAAAGTGTCTATCCTCCAAGAGGTTATAGGTTCATTTAATGGTAATATATCCAAAGACACAAAAAAATTATGATAAGAAAATAAGAAAAAAAAAGAATGAAAAAAAAAAAAAAAGAAAATTTTCTGAAGGGAAATCGCCATGTGGGAATTCGACTCAAGGTTTGTGCATGGAGGGAACAACATGATCTTATACTTTCTGTTATGTATTTATATGGTCCACAAAGACCATCTTAATTTGTTGAGTTGTAAAGAGTGAAGGTCTATGTAGGGGTGATCTGGGATAGAGTGGATGATCTGGAAGGAGTGAAGATATATGAGAAGTGAAAAGACAAGTTGGTAGATCTATAAATGGCGATGATCTGTGGGCTGTAGGGAGACGGGGTGCTGAGTAGTAAGGAGTGAGGATGAGCTTTGAGAAGGTGTAGTGTGAGTGATCCCTAGCAAGTAATGATCTATAATGAGGTGATCAGGGAGAGAGTAAAGGATCTGAAGGCTTTGATGATCTATAATAAGATGCAGGATGAATCTGGGAGATCTATAAGAGGGTCTGCAGGTATGGGGTGAAGAAGGAACACCTCTCATCTCCTGTTACCCCCACTCTGCACTCTGTTTCCTGGTTGCCCTCTCCTCACTTTATGTCTTCAAATACAAATTAAAATCTGAGTTTCTCAGCTCTGAAACCTTAATTTGAAAAAAGAAAACACACTGTGACACATTATTAGATACCCACTTTCTGATGCAATAAATCATTCATCTTACCATGTCCCCGAAATCCTTTTTGTGTCACCCAAAGGCATGCAACAAAAGGGTATTTAAATATACACTGAGTTACAACAGGCCAAAGTAATCGACACAGGAACTCAATCCATTATCAGGATAATCATCTCTTTATTCATATCCTTGGACTCCTCCACTCTTCTAGGCCAGGGCTCTTTCTGCTAGATAGTATTATGACCTTCTGATTTCTCCATAGTGCTTTCCCTTCTTAAAGACACAGATCTCTGTGAAACGTCTGTTTTAATAAGGCTAGGGAAGGATGAGGAGCAAATAAAGAATGGCGAGAGAGGAGGAAAAAGATGTATGAGGAGATAGGGGATAAAGATATGTGGCAGGAAATGGGTAACAGTGAGAAAGAGGATTGAGGAGGAGATGTAGATTGAGATGGAGGAATAGATAAAGAAAGGGGAGAGATAGAGAAATGAGGAATAGAGAGAGAGAGAATGAGAATAAAGAGAGAGATAAGAATGAGGAGTGGAGAGGAAGAAAGGCGAGGAGTAGAGTAAGGAACAATAAAGAGAATGGGACTGGGGGAATGAGTAGATGAAGAACCCCCTGGAGGAGAGAGATATAGAGAAGGGGCATTACCATAGCATGGAGGGAGAGCAAGGAGAAAGGAGTTGGGAAGGCACTGGTCAATGCTATAAAGGGACCCCATCCTCCTTCCTCACTTCCTTTCATGTGCTGCTCCCCTCCAGACATCATCACGCTCCCAAACCAAGAAGCCCACCCACCCTCCATGCTCTGTGTTGGATTTGGTTGCATGATTGCTAGTCACAGCTTGCGGCAGGCATTTTTGTTGTCAGGTACCCAGTTAGGAAGGATGATCGGGTGTTCGTGGTGCTGCCCCTTGGAGGACTGGCCTCTCTCTCCGTTTGTCCCAAGGATGAGGATATTCCGGTAGCAATAGCACTGGCGCCTGCACACTGTAGGTTGGTCATGTGACCTACGGTTGGTTTGTCATGTTGACAAAATGTTTAATAAAGTGACTGCGGCTTAAATTCTCCAAGGAATGGTCCCTTGTCATTTATTGGTGGGAGGCATGAGGTTGTGGTAAATAGGCAGTGGTTTGGTTATGGAGCCAGTGACCTCATGACAATACCACTCATGAGTGATAAGAAAGAGCTGGATGAGGAGTGTAGAAGAGTAGAGAAATAAAATGGTACTTACTGACCTTTAGAGATCCCCTCCCCCCAATAATTTCTGTGCCCATAACTCTGAGCTTCCAATGTAATGCAACATCCATGTGCAATGTGACTATGTTGCAAAAGCCAAGTTGATCAGGTGAAGGCTTCTCACAAGGCTTGATTTTAGCATGAAGCTACTAGTAATTAAGAAGTAGAGGCAGTGCCAGATTTTATTTTCCTGGGCTCCAAGATCTCTCCAGATGGTGACTGTAGCCATGAAATTAAGATGTTTGCTTCTGAAGAAGAAAGCTATGGCAAGTCTGGGCAAGCTATTAAAAAGTAAAGATATATCACAACAAAGGTCCGCATAGATAGAACTATGGTATTTCTTGTAGTAAATATATTAGTAGTGGGAAGTGTAACTACTTTCTCTTGGTGCTTAACACCTGTTTCACATATATTCAATAGAGAATTAGAGAAAACAAAAATAATAAAGTTTTATTTACAATCTTAGGAGACAACGTCGATTAAAAACTCTTTAAAACCAAGGGAAATAGGAAATAATTCCTTAAAAACATTTTAATATTGAATCCCTTATTTTCCACACTTGTGATAAGTAAATTATTAATATTTGAGGGATCAGTACATGATCTTATTTCCTCTTATCTTATCTCACTAAGTGTGTGATTTCTGTTAGGTTTGGCTTGCAGACTTTTAAAGCATATATCTCTTTTTATCAGTGTTAGAGATATTGTGTTTATATCTTGGTGTTCTGTCACCTTCAAATTCTTTTAGATATGTATTCCACTTTATACAATTCTGAAGTTTGGCATATCTAACGTTCTAAGTATTGTTATATAATCCAAATGCCCTTTGAATCTCTATATCAGTTTTAGACTATGCTGGTGTATTTTTTCCAGTTCTTATAGTGACTCATTATTGGAGATTGTTTTTAATATAGAGGTTTTGGTTGGTAAAAGGGTCTTTTAGCAAGATTCCCCACATTTCCATCCCTCTATTGTATCTATAGCGTTTCTTATAACCCCCATTTCCGGGTGTCGCATTAATGTCACGTATTAAAAACAATTAATAATTCTAAGTTTATTAAATGCGTTCACTATTGCATAGGTACACAGATTCCTTCTATGTAGTACCAGGCTCTCCCATGTACTGCAAGTTAGGGCACAAGAAGGTGACTATGGACTTCTAATTCATGGAGCTTAGCTGGAAGCGCTACCTATTTTCAGTGTAAGCGTCTGACGTCAGACGCAACCCTGACGCACGTTTCGTCACTTGGGCGTGACTTTTTCAAAGGGAGGGGCGAGGACCTCGACGGAGCCTCCTATTTATAACGTAATGGTTGTTATGGTTACCCTTTAACTCTCACCTAGTGAGAAGGGTATATATAGATATGGGATAACAAGCTTAATTTATTTACTTCTTAATTTCTTTACATTATGAAAATATCTATTATCACTTAGCGATTCCAAATTGCCACCCTTATTATAAGCTGAAAACAGAGAAAGGTGGAATAATTGTACTTACTATGGGCATCTTTAGATTTCCCAATTATTACACTTTATTCCATGAATATATATTTTAAACATATATATATATACATTTATATATATATACACGAATATATACATATAAATATGTCTTCTATTTAGTATAGTCAAAAATAACAATCAGCATAATAATGCCATGGTTGCATAACCTCCTAAATATTCAGTTCATGTATATTAAAATAGTTGGATATACCTTAAAACTTATATGTACATATATTCATAATAAAATATGTTTAAAATAACAACAATATAATGGTGTTCATATTTATCAATCGTGATAAAAACATTTAAAATTAGTGTGCTATAAAATAATATTAGCATAATAGTGCTCATATCTTTATACATCAGTAGTGATTTTAAAGTGCTGTATAAGAGTACTGACAGTGCTTTTTAGTATTCATTACATTACTCTTATGTTATCAAACATAATGATTTATAGTGCTTTTGTGTAATGATTTTTTGGGCATGTCCTTTCCATATCTTAGTTCTTTTTTCCTTTCTATTTATTTCAGAATAGTTCCCACAGTTTTTATGTAGTCACTTCTCTACTATTTTAAGGGGTAACTATAGCTGTATCTTGGATGATATTTAAGTTAACAGCCTAAATATTCAATCATGTATATTGATATAGTGGATATACCTTAAAACTGGTATGTACATTTGTTTGTGATAAAATATGTTTTAAAATAAAAACAATTTGATGGTGTTCATATTTATATACATCAATGGTGAAAAAAACATTTTTTATTTATTGTGCTGAAATAATAACAGCATGATAGTGCTCATATTTATATAAATCTGTAGTGATTTTTAATTTTTGTGCTGTGTAAGAATACTGGCAGCGCTTATTAGTGTTCTTTATATTAATCTTTATCCTTATTATCAATCATAATTATTTATGGTGCCTTTGTGTAGTGGTTTTCTAGGTATATCCTTTCCATATCTTAGTTCTCTTTCCTATCTTTTAGAGAAAAAGAAGTTCAAGGTTTTTATATTCATTTCAGAATAGTCCCCACAATTATTATGTAACCATTTCTCTACTACTTTAAGGGGTGACTATGGATGTATCCTGGATGATATTTGAGTTTATTTTTAATACTAAATATAACTGTTCGACATATTTAGCATTTTAGGACGCCACTATAGAGATTTATAGAAATGCACTAAATGAGAATCCCTCATTGAGTTCTGTAGAGAAGACTGGGGAAGATGGAAGGCACATGAAAAAAGGTGCGGAAGAGGTGGAGATGAATAGATTAGGTAAAAGAAAGCACTGAACATGAGCTTGAGGGAGCTCAGAGGGGCAGTGTCCCTTTAATCAGCCTCTGCCGGCAGGAGATACTTGGCAGCATTTCAATGCAGATCTCCTACTTATATGTATAGGAATTAAACAGATGGCGGTATAGATATAGGAACGCAGACAGCATATGGTACAGTTTGGCATGAGAGTTATAGCAGAGGTAGAGCCCCTATAACATCCTGATCATTACTACCCATAACACGGAGCGTGCACCTGATTTATTTTAGTAACCTGTCTAATTCTGGCAGACGGGGGTAAAATATTCCTTTTCTTTCCGGGAATTGCAATCACATTAAGATGGGTCACCGCCGGCCCTGTCCTGTCAGATACAATTAGATCTTGGCAGGAGTTGGCTGGAGTTCTGGGGTCAGCGCTAAATCTCTGCTGATTAGCCGGCTCTGACACAGAGCGGCTCTGTCTATTGTACCTTGGCCCCCGGTCATATCATCTCGCCCAGTCTTATGGTCCTATCCCCCCCGGACATATCACGATCATTTCATGTACGGATGGATCCTACCAATGGTGGAGTTAGTTAATGGTGGGCCCCAGTGCAAAATAATTTGGGACCCCTCTTGCAACTTTTTTTTCCACCCCTTGGAGTCAATAAAGAAGCCAGAAATATATGTAGATGACTAGATGACCTTTCTATGAAGTAATTATCTAATAAATTAAGATTTCTAACTTACTGCCAAAAGCAGAGACCCCTACCCTGTTGGGGGCCCCGGTGATTTGCACCTGCTGCTCCTCCATTTAATTTGAATATAATACTGACACTGTTTGATAGAGAAACTTCATATGATTGCAAAGAAACAGAAGAGACAATCCCATTAAGAGTGAGCCCGCTGGATGATGGCACTCAGGTTACAGTCTCATCTGTATTTGTTTCTATGCAAATAACCCTTAGGGTCTCACTAAGGTTTATAGTGTAACCCAGATGTGGGCACTGGCTTGTTGTACATAGGGAAATCCAGAGAGACAGAAGTATAAATCTCCTGTAAATGTGTTTATTCAGAGGTCATTTTAAAATAAATGTAAAATCTAAAGCCACCTGACATTGAACTTAAATGATTATACTCTTACACTAGGCTAGGCAGACATTCACAGCAGTCACTCCATATATTTAATCTCTGTGACCTCACGGTCTGTAATACAGTGGGTTGCCAGTTCCTTCTCCAGTGGGCTAAAACATACAGCTCCTGGTACCCTTAGGTGATCTCCAAGTACTGACCAGGCCCAACCCTGCATGGCTTCAGGGTGGTGTGACCTCTTGCTTCCCTGACTGGAATCAAACCCATTTTATAGCAGTGAAAGCACCAAATCCTAACCACTGGCCCACCAGTGATCCCCGTTACTGGCCTCTAATCCGGGCTCTCAAAACCCTTAGATCAAAATAGGTGTAAATGTTAGTCTCTGGCAGCTGGCCAGCACTAAGTGAATGTAAAATGATGTGCAATCTACCATTTTGGTTTCTGCTGATCTACTTTGCGGGATTGGAGGAGATTTTAATCTGCTCAATGGGAATGTGAGATCTACAATTTCCAGTGCTCTCATTAATGCTAATGTGGAGCTCATTAGTTTACAGGAACATGCCCTATTAAAACAGAAGCTGCAAGAAAAAAAAAAAGGAAGGCAGCAGGCAAGAGTGTTTATTTTTTATTTTCTAAAAATATTTTGCCCGTTATCATCAGATTACAGAAAAAAAAAACTACAGTGGTCTTTTAAAAATAAATAAATACGGCCTTTAAATTTTAATTATTTTTATAAATTTTGCTTAAATGGCAGCAGGATTTTGGTTTTGTTCTTTACAGGATTAGGCAACTGGGAGGAAGTGTGGATTCAGATAACATCTCTTTTCACTTCTACTGAAAGACCGCCACTGTGAATAGCCACTTTACCAAATAACTAAATTGAAGAGCCCCAGAGAGACATGTTGCAGAGCCTGCTAAATGTAAGATTTTCTCTAAAAATGCTTCTTATACTCATGGGGCCTCATTCAATTGCGATTCGGCCAATTGAATAGCGCTCTACATAAGCACAGAGCATATTCTTTACAGGAGTTTTTAGTTAGTGAAGACCTTGCATTTGGATAGAAGTTCACTAACTAAAAACTTCTTTAAAGAATATGCTCTGTGCTTATATGGAGCCCTATTCAATTGGCCAAATCACAATTGAATGAGGCCCATGGTATGCACAGTAGAAAATAATCAACATTCAAGCTCAAATTGCAATTATATATATAGTTTTCTAGATAATTAACATCAATCACATTCTGTATACAGCATTTTGCCTCTATGTATCTGCTTATATTCATATTGTAGGAAATAAAACAGATATTGTCACAATGTAACAATGACACAGAGCGATAACACAAAGCCTCTGGTATTTGTCTCTGCTTCCGATCATCCCCCTGATTCCTCCCCGGGCCCAGATTAAGTCCCATCTTGTTACATTGCAGGAGATAAACCTTGATTAGCAGGACCGGTCTCATAGATATACTGGGTAATATTGTGGGCTGTATTCACTAAGGTGTCCCACTCAAATTCCAAAGCCAGTTTATTTTAGCAGGAGAGATCAGTTATGGATCAGTAATTAAAGCACTAATAATTAAGCAGGAAAAGTCATACTGCTAGTTTTTAATTATAAATACATTTTGCTGGCTCTGTTAGACTCTGGAGAGATCCATTGGTGGAAGTTGTGTGTTAGAGAGGGGAAAAAACAGGCAGAGACACTCAAAAGGATGTCAATTACATATTAAGTCTATTAGATATAGGTAAATAAGATATATTCACGTCCCTGATCCTCACGGCTTCTCTATAAAGTATTGTTTTCCTAGTATTTACCGCAATTTCAGTAACTGAAGACCCTCCAGTACAACAATGAATATGTCTCAGAGCTGCCATAAACTGCACAATGTAGGGAGCCCATATTAATCACTGGGCCAGCAGGGAGGGGTGTAATGGGACCTATTAATGGGCTGGCAAGAACACAAATGTCATGAAGTCTCTTCTTACGCCTAAAATGGGATTCGTGCTAACGAAACCCACTGAGGCTTCATGGGACACAGTTTGGGGGTTTTAGGATGTTGCTCCCCGTAGTGCAGTATTGTACCTATTGAAGGATTGGGCATTTCTGCCCTGGATGTTGCCTCCCTCTAAAGCCATATCACTGTTCCTAAACCTCTCCTCAATGACCCCCATAAAGGCCATGATTTTGGTTTAATATAGAGTGAATGTGGTTTAGGCAAATAGAGAATTGTATCACCTCGTATTCACAAAATGTTAGACCTAAATCATGTCCTGGGGGGATCTCAAAATTAGTTTTGCGTATTACTGCTGTAGACTATGTATGTCTCTTCATAATTGGAGCGTGTGTGTCTGTCTCTTGACTTCGCACGTGTCCATATTGAGATGCAATGTTCCTTTATTGGTAGCATTCATCCCAACCTTCAGGACATACATCCTCATAACTGGATATTGTTTCCCTTGCTCTCCATAACATACACTCTCATCTTTGGAGATCACTTCACTCTCTTGACATCATACATCACATAATAAGTCCACTCAATCTTGTCTTGGAAGAGCACCTTCCTGACTAGGTAATGGGTGTAATGTTCATGTAGAAAAGCGGGGTCAATAAACTACTGTGTGAGCAACCAACTCTCTCCATGATGAACCCATGTTATGTTTCCCCCATTCCAGATTGCTCATCCAATGGATCGTCCATCCTCTCTCTGCTTCACATAAGTCATCTCTTTCATCTCATCCATCTTCTTCCTGCCCCTCATCCACTCTCCCTAGGACATTGCCCCATTACAAATCATCCAGATTGTCAATAATCCTGGAAATCTTAGATAGTCAGCCCTTAGATAGTCAGCCCTTGGATCACCCATTCTTGACCAGCTGATCTCCTCATAGATAATCACATCTTGCATATAAACTATTCTCTCCCTTATCATCCCATAATAACCACCTATTCTCACATGTTCATCCCCTCCTCTCCCTGGGCACTCTCATTGAGTATTACCCTTCGAACACCTTCTCCTCGATCAGATCCTCATAGATCATCACCTCTCTGTCCCTGATAATGCCATTATAACTATTACCACTTGCAAGTCTCCACCCTATCTCTGACCACCAACCATACATCAACACCCCTTGTATAACAACAGTAACCAACTTATCTCCTCCCATACACCATCACATCGTATGGATCATCCACTTGTAGGTCTCCACCCTAACTCTGACCACCACTATCAACCATACATTCAGCACCAATTGTATAACATAAGCACCCTTCCTTATCTCCTCCCATAGATCATCACCTCTTGCAAATCACCCATCCTATCCTTTATCATCCCATTATAACTATTACCACATGCTGGCCTCCACCATCTCTCTGACCACCACCACCCACCATACATCATCACCCCTCGTTTTACAAAAATATTCCCTGTCATATCATCCCATAGATTATTATCCTTCAAAGATCTTTTCAATTATCAGCTCCTCATCATCACCTCTTGCAGATCACCCATCTTGTCCTTGATCATCCCATTATAACTATTACCATGTGCAGGTCTCCAGCATCTCTCCGACCACCACCACCAACCATACACCAACACCCCACGTACAACATCAGTATTCCCTCTCACCTCTTCCCATAGATCATCACCTCGCGCAGGTCACCCATCTTGTCCTTGATCATCCCATTATGTACATATTAATACATGTTAATTAATGGACCTAGGTAATGGAATTAGAGATTGGAACATCCTCTATAGATAATTTATATTTAAATTAACAAACTTACTAGCTCAAATATCTAACACTTCCAATCAAAAGTATAATAATAGCCAATTGCAGTTCTATTTATTTAAAGTTGTAACTGAAGGTAACACCGAGTCTCAAGGCGCCTGCATCTCACCAACATATCTGTCCATCTTATGATTCCTGCTCAGTCTCCGGCCCCTCATTTACAAACACTAAGACATGCCGGCCCCTCTAACAGTGCAGATATAATAATGCAGATGTCAAGGATTTGAGACAAAGATCTGAGCATCACACAACAAGAGAAGATGGGAGACAGAGCATGGAGTGACCGTAGACTGCGCACCTGCAGTAAGAGAGGGTCAGCTGGCAAACAGGGACACATCCTCCAACCAAGCCCAAGTGCATCATGTATCTGCAAGAGTCAATGTGCAGCCTCTGCGTGTAAGAGCCAAAGTGCATCCTATATCTGTAAGAGCTAATATGCAGCCTGTGTCTATAAGAGCCAATGTGCATCCTATGTCTGTAAGTGCCAATCTGCAGCCTGTGTCTGTAAGAGCCAATGTTCATCCTGTGTCTGTAAGAGCCAATGTGCAGCCTGTGCCTGTAAGTGCCAATCTGTAGCCTGTGTCTGTAAGAGCCAATGTGCATCCTATGTCTGTATGTGCCAATCTGCAGCCTGTGTCTGTACGAGCCAATGTTCATCCTATGTCTGTAAGTGCCAATCTGCAGCCTGTGTCTGTAAGAGCCAATGTACATCCTGTGTCTATAAGAGCCAATGTACAGCCTGTGCCTGTAATTGCCAATCTGTAGCCTGTGTCTGTAAGAGCCAATGTGCAGCCTGAGCTTACAAGAACCAAAGTGTAACTTGTGCCAATAAGAACCAAGATTCCAAGCTCCTCTCCTCCTCTACATCACCACCATCCCATTGGCCCTCAGGTCCTCTCAGTACAGTTAAAGTCAAGTGAAATTCTATGTTATTTGATGTAATTATTGTTTTTTCGTTATGCCTGTTTAGTTTTAAGGTTTTGTATAAAAAAACAAGAACATTAGTTCAAAGTAAAATGGGAAAATTCTGGGGTCTGGAACAGATTATTTAAATTTACATTGATCCCTATGGGAAATGCTTGTTTGGATTAGGGACAAGAACCGAGGTACCACTGTATATATATATTACATTACATTTTGTCATGAACCACCTCTCTCTCTCTCGCCTCCTCACCTCTGCCTGACTGTCCTCCTCACCTCTCTCTCTCTCCTCCTCACCTCTCTCTCTCTCTCCTCCTCACCTCTGCCTCTCTGTCCTCCTCCTCACCTCTGCCTGACTGTCCTCCTCACCTCTCTCTCTCTCCTCCTCACCTCTCTCTCTCTCTCCTCCTCACCTCTGCCTCTCTGTCCTCCTCCTCACCTCTCTCTCTCTCGCCTCCTCACCTCTGCCTGACTGTCCTCCTCACCTCTGCCTGACTATCCTCCTCACCTCTCTCTCTCTCTCTCTCTCTCTCTCCTCCTCACCTCTGCCTGACTACCCCCCTCCTCACCCTCTCGCTCTCTCTCTCCTCCTTACCTCTGCCTGACTGTCCTCCTCACCTCTGCCTGACTATCCTCCTCACCTCTCTCTCTCTCTCTCTCCTCCTCACCTCTGCCTGACTTCCCCCCTCCTCACCATCTCTCTCTCCTCCTTACCTCTGCCTGACTGTCCTCCTCACCTCCTCACCTCTCTCTCTCTATCCTCCTCACCTCTGCCTCTCTGTCCTCCTCCTCACCTCTGTCTCTCCTCCTCACCTCTGCCTGACTATCCTCCTCACCTCTCTCTCTCTCCTCCTAACCTCTGCCTGTCTGTCCTCCTCCTCACCTCTGTCTCTCCTCCTCACCTCTGCCTGACTATCCTCCTCACCTCTCTCTCTCTATCCTCCTCACATCTGCCTGTCTGTCCTCCTCCTCACCTCTGTCTCTCCTCCTCACCTCTGCCTGACTATCCTCCTCACCTCTCTCTCTCTATCCTCCTCACCTCTGCCTGTCTGTCCTCCTCCTCACCTCTGTCTCTCCTCCTCACCTCTGCCTGACTATCCTCCTCACCTCTCTCTCTATCCTCCTCACCTCTGCCTGTCTGTCCTCCTCCTCACCTCTGTCTCTCCTCCTCACCTCTGCCTGACTATCCTCCTCACCTCTCTCTCTCTATCCTCCTCACCTCTGCCTGTGTGTCCTCCTCCTCACCTCTGCCTCTCTTCCTCACCTCTGCCTGACTATCCTCCTCACCTCTCTCTCTCCTCCTCGCCTCTGCCTGACTTTCCCCCTCCTTACCCTCTCGCTCTCTCTCTCCTCCTTACCTCTGCCTGTCTGTCCTATTCCTCACCTCTGTCTCTCTCGCCTCCTCAAATCTGCCTGACTGTTTGTCCTCTTCACCTCTCCTTGTCACTCCACTCTCTTATTGTCTCTCCCCAGCTCTGCCAGTCTCTCCTCATCACCTCAACATGTTTCTCCCCTCACCTCTGCCTTTCTCACTCACCCCCTTTCTTTCCCTCATCTCCCCTCACCATTCCGCGTCTCTCCCTCACTTTTACTTGTCTCTTCCCTTGTCTCTCTGTTTCTCCCCTCACCTCTACTTGTCTCTCCCCTCACCTCTCCTTGTCTCTTCCCTCACCTCTCCCTGTCTCTCCCCTCACCGATCCCTGTCTCTCCCCTCACCGATCCTTGTCTCCCCCTCACCTATCCCTGTCTCCCCCTCACCTATCCCTGTCGCCCCTCTCACCTCTCCCGCCCCTCCCCTCACCTCTCCTTATCTCTCCCCCCACCTCTCCTTATCTCTCCCATCACCTCTCCGCCTCTCCCCTCACCTCTCCTTATCTCTCCCCTCCCCTCTCCTTATCTCTCCCCTCACCTCTCCCGCCCCTCCCCTCACCTCTCCCACCTCTCCCCTCACCTCTCCCACCTCTCCCCTCACCTCTCCTTATCTCTCCACTCACCTCTCCTTATCTCTCCCCTCCCCTCTCCCGCCCCTCCCCTCACCTCTCCCCTCACCTCTCCCACCTCTCCCCTCACCTCTCCTTATCTCTCCACTCACCTCTCCCGCCCCTCCCCTCACCTCTCCTTATCTCTCCCCTCCCCTCTCCTTATCTCTCCCCTCCCCTCTCCCACCCCTCCCCTCACCTCTCATTATCTCTCCCCTCCCCTCTCCTTATCTCTCCCCTCCCCTCTCCCTGTCTTTCCCCTCACCTCTCCTTATCTTTCCCCTCAACTCTCCTTGTCTCTTCCCTCACCTCTCCTTGTCTCTTCCCTCACCTCTCCCTGTCTCTTCCCTCACCTCTCCCTATCTTCCCCTCACCTCTCCTTGTCTCTTCCCTCACCTCTCCCTGTCTCTTCCCTCACCTCTCCCTATATCTTCCCTCACCTCTCCCCGTCTCCCCCCTCACCTCCCCCTGTCTCCCCCCCTCACCTCCCCGTTTCCCCCCTCACCTTATCTCTCCCCTCCCCTCTCCTTATCTTTCCCCTCACCTCTCCCTGTCTCTCCCCTCACCTCTCCATATCTCTCCTTTCACCACTCCCCATCTCCCTCCTCACCTATCCCTGTCTCCCCTCTCACCTCTCCCGTCTCTCCCCTCACCTCTCCTTATCTCTCACCTCTCCCACCTCTCCCGTCACCTCTCCTTATCTCTCCCCTCACCTCTCCCTGACTCTCCCTTCACCTCTCCATATCTTTCCCCTCACCTCTCCCCGTCTCCCCCCTCACCTCCCCCTGTCTCCCCCCCTCACCACTCCTGTTTCCCCCTCACCTCCCCTGTCTCCCCCCTCACCTCCCCGTTTCCCCCCTCACCTCCACCCGGTCTCCCCCCCTCACCACTCCCGTTTCCCCCTCACCACTCCTGTTTCCCCCTCACCTCCCCTGTCTCCCCCCTCACCTCCCCGTTTCCCCCCTCACATCTCCCGTCTCCCCCTCACCTCTACTTATCTCTCCCCTGTCTCTGCCCTCACCTCACCTTATCTCTCCCCTAACCTCTCCCGTCTCTCACCTCTCCTTATCTCTCCCCTCACCTCTCCCGTCTCGGCCCTCACCTCTACTTATCTCTCCCCTCACCTCTCCTGTCTCTCTCCCCTCACCTCTCCTTATCTCTCCCCTCATCTCTCCCCTTCAGCTTCCTTTGCCCTCCACCTCTCCCGTCTCTCCCCTCACCTCTCGCCGTCTCTCCCCTAACCTCTCTCGTCTCTCCCCTAACCTCTCCCGTCTCTCCCCATCTCTGCCCTTACCTCTCCCGTCTCTCCCCTAACCTCTCCCGTCTCTCCCCTCACCTCTCCTTATCTCTCCCCATCTCTGCCCTCACCTCTCCTTATCTCTCCCTTAACCTCTCCCCGTCTCTGCCCTCACCTCTCCTTATCTCTCCCCTCATCTCTCCCTTTCTCTTTCCTCACCTCTCCTTATCTCTCCCTTAACCTCTCCCCATCTCTGCCCTCACCTCTCCCGTCACTCCCCTAATCTCTCCCGTCTCTCCCCTCACCTCTCCTTATCATTCCCCATCTCTGCCCTCACCTCTCCTTATCTCTCCCTTAACCTCTCACCGTCTCTGCCCTCACCTCTCCTTATCTCTCCCCTCATCTCTCCCTGTCTCTGCCCTCACCGCTCCTTATCTCTGCCCTCACCGCTCCTTATCTCTCCCCTCACCTCTCCCGTCTCTCCCCTCACCTCTCCTTATCTCTCACCTCTCCCCGTCTCTGCCCTCACCGCTCCTTATCTCTCCCCTCACCTCTCGCTGTCTCTCCCCTAACCTCTCCCATCTCTGCCCTCACCTCTACTTATCTCTCCCCTCACCTCTCCCCGTCTTAGCCCTCACCTCTCCTTATCTGTCCCCTCACCTCTCCTGTCTCTCCTGTCACCGCTCCTTATCTCTGCCCTCACCTCTCCCCATCTCTGCCCTCACCTCTCCTTATCTCTCCCCTCACCTCTCCTGTCTCTCCTGTCACCGCTCCTTATCTCTCCCCTCACCTCTCCCCATCTCTGCCCTCACCTCTCCTTATCTCTCCCCTCACCTCTCCTGTCTCTCCTGTCACCTCTCTTTATCTCTCCCCTCACCTCTCCTTATCTCTCCCCTCACCTCTCCCCATCTCTGCCCTCACCTCTCCTTATCTCTCCCCTCACCTCTCCTGTCTCTCCTGTCACCTCTCTTTATCTCTTCCCTCACCTCTCCTTATCTCTCCCCTCACCTCTCCCCATCTCTGCCCTCACCTCTCCTTATCTCTCCCCTCACCTCTCCCCATCTCTGCCCTCACCGCTCCTTATCTCTCCCCTCACCTCTCCTGTCTCTCTCCCCTCACCTCTCCTTATCTCTCCCCTCATCTCTCCCCTTCAGCTTCCTTTGCCCTCCACCTCTCCCGTCTCTCCCCTCACCTCTCGCCGTCTCTCCCCTAACCTCTCTCGTCTCTCCCCTAACCTCTCCCGTCTCTCCCCATCTCTGCCCTTACCTCTCCCGTCTCTCCCCTAACCTCTCCCGTCTCTCCCCTCACCTCTCCTTATCTCTCCCCATCTCTGCCCTCACCTCTCCTTATCTCTCCCTTAACCTCTCCCCGTCTCTGCCCTCACCTCTCCTTATCTCTCCCCTCATCTCTCCCTTTCTCTTTCCTCACCTCTCCTTATCTCTCCCTTAACCTCTCCCCATCTCTGCCCTCACCTCTCCCGTCTCTCCCCTAATCTCTCCCGTCTCTCCCCTCACCTCTCCTTATCTCTCCCTTTCTCTTTCCTCACCTCTCCTTATCTCTCCCTTAACCTCTCCCGTCTCTCCCCTAATCTCTCCCGTCTCTCCCCTCACCTCTCCTTATCTCTCCCCATCTCTGCCCTCACCTCTCCTTATCTCTCCCCTCATCTCTCCCTGTCTCTGGCCTCACCGCTCCTTATCTCTCCCCTCACCTCTCCCGTCTCTCCCCTCACCTCTCCCTATCTCTCCCCTCATCTCTCCCTGTCTCTGCCCTCACCGCTCCTTATCTCTCCCCTCACCTCTCCCGTCTCTCCCCTCACCTCTCCTTATCTCTCCCCATCTCTGCCCTCACCTCTCCTTATCTCTCCCCTCACCTCTCCCCATCTCTGCCCTCACCTCTCCTTATCTCTCCCCTCACCTCTCCTGTCTCTCTCCCCTCACCTCTCCTTATCTCTCCCCTCATCTCTCCCCTTCAGCTTCCTTTGCCCTCCACCTCTCCCGTCTCTCCCCTCACCTCTCGCCGTCTCTCCCCTAACCTCTCTCGTCTCTCCCCTAACCTCTCCCGTCTCTCCCCATCTCTGCCCTTACCTCTCCCGTCTCTCCCCTAACCTCTCCCGTCTCTCCCCTCACCTCTCCTTATCTCTCCCCATCTCTGCCCTCACCTCTCCTTATCTCTCCCTTAACCTCTCCCCGTCTCTGCCCTCACCTCTCCCGTCTCTCCCCTAACCTCTCCCGTCTCTCCCCTCACCTCTCCTTATCTCTCCCCATCTCTGCCCTCACCTCTCCTTATCTCTCCCTTAACCTCTCCCCGTCTCTGCCCTCACCTCTCCTTATCTCTCCCCTCATCTCTCCCTTTCTCTTTCCTCACCTCTCCTTATCTCTCCCTTAACCTCTCCCCATCTCTGCCCTCACCTCTCCCGTCTCTCCCCTAATCTCTCCCGTCTCTCCCCTCACCTCTCCTTATCTCTCCCCATCTCTGCCCTCACCGCTCCTTATCTCTCCCCTCACCTCTCCTGTCTCTCCCGTCACCGCTCCTTATCTCTCCCCTCACCTCTCCCGTCTCTGCCCTCACCTCTCCCTATCTCTCCCCTAATCTCTCCCGTCTCTCCCCTCACCTCTCCTTATCTCTCCCCTCATCTCTCCCTGTCTCTGCCCTCACCGCTCCTTATCTCTCCCCTCATCTCTCCCTGTCTCTGCCCTCACCGCTCCTTATCTCTCCCCTCACCTCTCCCGTCTCTCCCCTCACCTCTCCTTATCTCTCCCCATCTCTGCCCTCACCTCTCCTTATCTCTCCCCTCATCTCTCCCCGTCTCTGCCCTCACCTCTCCTTATCTCTCCCCTCATCTCTCCCTGTCTCTGCCCTCACCGCTCCTTATCTCTCCCCTCACCTCTCCCGTCTCTCCCCTCACCTCTCCTTATCTCTCACCTCTCCCCGTCTCTCCCCTCACACCCCCGTCTCTGCCCTCACCGCTCCTTATCTCTCCCCTCACCTCTCCCGTCTCTCCCCTCACCTCTCCTTATCTCTCACCTCTCCCCGTCTCTGCCCTCACCGCTCCTTATCTCTCCCCTCACCTCTCCCGTCTCTCCCCTCACCTCTCCTTATCTCTCTCTTAACTTCTCCCCGTCTCTGCCCTCACCGCTCCTTTTTTCTGCCCTCACCGCTCCTTAGCTCTGCACTCACCGCTCCTTATCTCTGCCCTCACCTCTCCTTATCTCTCCCCTTACTTCTCCCCGTCTCTGCCCTCACCTCTCCTTATCTCTCCCCTAATCTCTCCCGTCTCTCCCCTCACCTCTCCTTATCTCTCCCCTCACCTCTCCCTGTCTCTCCCCTCACCTCTCCTAATCTCTCCCCTCATCGTTTCTTATCTCTCCCCTCACCTCTCCCGTCTCTCCCCTCACCTCTCCCTGTCTCTGCCCTCACCTCTCCCCGTCTCTCCCCTCACCTCTCCCCGTCTCTCCCCTCACCTCTCCCCGTCTCTCCCCTCACCCCCCCGTCTCTCCCCTCACCTCTCCCTATCTCTCCCCTCACTTCTCCCTGTCTCTGCCCTCACCTCTCCTTATCTCTCCCCTCACCTCTCCCCATCTCTGCCCTCACCTCTCCTTATCTCTCCCCTCATCTCTCCCCTTCAGCTTCCTTTGCCCTCCACCTCTCTCTCACCCCCCTCCATGTCCCCAGCCCTCTCCTCTCTACATATAATGACTCTTCCATCTGTGTCCGGACTCTGCTCAGTTTGCAGAATTCTCCAGCCTGTCCTGATCCCAAATAATAACCTCAGAGCCCCACATTGTCCAATTAAATCCCAGCTCAATTAAAGAGACAGTAGCAGATACCCCAACCCCGGTCATGTCAGGACACTGTGTCCGTGTGTCTGCTCCAGGGACGTGCACCACAGGACGTCTCAGCATATATTTTTTTACACATTTGTATTAAATGTTTCATTTTTGAAAATTATATATCAAAGAGTAATGGTAAGTACATATTTCACAAATGAGTTTTTTTTTTCTTGCACTGCAGTGGCCCTTTAAGGACAGGCCCCATAGGGATTTGTATGGATTCATGCAGAGGAGCCTTGTACAGGTGTCTGCTCCTCACATGAAGCAGAGGATGGGCATGCTTATCTCCTAAGGAGGTTAAAGAGACACTGCAGGAAGCTGCAACCTGAGAGCATCAGCAGGAAACAGAGAGCTCACCACAGGACTAAGGAAAGAGCCAGGTCCGATCGATCGCAGAAAGCAAAATGTGTTACTAATTAAGTGCATCAATGTGCCAGGCCAGGATGTGAGAGCAGGAACCGCCGGGGGATCTTACACAGATACAATGTATCACTTGTCTTAAAGGGACAAGAATAAAATACAATTGTTACTGGATTTTCTTCTCTGGAAACAGACTGAGAGATCCAGTGACGGTGCTAGAGAATGGAGAGAATATGTGTATGTATAGAGACATATACTATCTCTACATAGCAACCAGGCTCTCCTAACATCACCCCCTCACCCTGCACCCACCACTCTTAGCATCCATCACAGCATAGCTCCCAGCCCTTGTCAGAAACCATTTCCTCTCAACATCCATACCCACACAGCACCCAACCATTCTCAGGACCCACCTCACATTGCACCCATTCCTATCGCCATTGCTCTGCCCTCACAGAAACCATACCCTCTGTACTTTGCTGTCACTTTGCAGCCATTGCTCTCTCACCTCTTCCTTGATACACATCTCCAGCATGCTGAACTGTTCCACACCGCCACCTCTTGGAGCTTCAGTAGAAATGCTCTGTTTTAGACAGGCACTGACCAAGTTCCAGCCGTAGTGCGTCCCAGAGAGCTGTGATGGTTTGGGGTGGTGGGCCACAGGGGGGTCTACACTACCGAAAAAGAATTAATGCAAAATAAATTGCACAGCACGTCTCCCCAGTGGAGGGCCCTGGTGCATTCCACCATGTACATCACTGGTAGCTCCTCCCCTGCAGAGATCCTCCCTCATTAGTTAGCCTCTTATCAGTCACTGTACTAATCATTGCTGAATGTCTCTGATGCTGTTTATTTAACGCTAAAGTCTAATAAATAAAGTTATACCTGTTAAATGGACATTGGCGCTGCCAAAATTGCTGTGTACCATCAGATAGATACATTTGCATATGAATACAGCATAAACAATGCTGATTATCTCAATAATTATTCACTTTAGAATCAAATGGCTAATATAATGTATAGCTATTGTTTCATGAATCCCTTTAATGTATTTATAATTTAAATATATTTATTTTTAATGGAGCACAAAATATTTTTGTAGGCAAGAGGAAATAGTATTATTATTATTATTATTAAAATTAATAATAAAATTAATAATAATAATAATAATAATTCCATCATTCTGATATTTACATTGTGGAGCTAAGCAAATCTTGCCCATTATTCTTTCCCCTTCAATTGATACCCAATAACAGGTGGGTAGGACACCCTCTTCCCACATTGCTCCTTACAGATTACCCCTCTCTGTCTCTCCAGGACCATCATGCACTGCTCCGCGTCTCTGCCAGGAGTGTAACCAGACGCGGGAAATTCTTTCCACATGAAAAAAAGACACTTCAGGGAGTCGAGTGAAAATGGAAAATTTCAGGAAAACGGCCCAGAAATCCAAAGTCTGTATTTCAAGGGCCAGCGTAACTCTCCAATAATGTGAAACTGTTCAATATTAATATAAACAACATACATACATATAACATACATAGAAAATCGCTGATGTACAGCCCCCTCATATTATTGTTGGTGGGTTAAACTTATTATTGACTAATACGGTTGACTGTTATCATTTAGCACTAGTAATAGCATATTAAACAGAGACAGGACAAGCTCACAGCTGTTGATAAATTAGTCATTACATTTTTAAGAATTAGATTTCTTTAAGAAAACTGCATTTTTAAAGTCAATTATATTGCAAAGTTGTTTATCTTCCTGAATAATACAAAATACTGGTTAGTGATGAATAATTACTATTGCTCTTAAAGGTGCAGCTCCCAAAAATGAGATAAGTTCATTTTTTATCAATAATAAATCAATTGATTATCTATCAGGGATTTAAAAGAGCATATTATGTATGTAAAGAGGGTGATCTAATATTTGGAAAATGTACATAGAAGTGCTTATAAACTTTTACTGTCTAAGATCAAACCAGCTGCTCTCTGCAGCTCACGAAGACACAGATTCTGTAGGGCTAGATGTGCAGTGTCTCATACTAACCAATCAGTGCCCATCTCTCAACAATATTCTGCAACTTGCTGCTGAGATGTGGTCCCTGATAGGCTAGGACACTACACTGCACATTCAGCTCTACAGAGTCTGTGTCTGCATACGCTGCAAAGGACAGACCCATACAGGGACTATTTGTTTGATTTTAGGAAGCGCATATAAGCAATTTTTAATGAAATAAAGTACACAGGGATATTATATACCTAGTAACTTCCAGGAACCTTCCATGTGCATTTAATGCTCTGCTGTATGTATAAACAAAAACAAACAAATGTTTATTTTTCCCAATCACATCAACAACTTGCAACATGTCCCGAGAGCCTAATAAAAATTTACATCACCACAACTTGATTGAAAGGACCACTGCGGTCTAACATTATAAATAGTATTTGGTCCTTTCCTGTTATGGTTACGGCAACAGTCCGCCGCTGCAGTGCGGTGACCAACTGCTAGATGTCACTGCCAATATCCCAGTGCCATATCATAGAGTCAAGGATTAGGTAATCTTTTAGGGTGAGGATTTGGGTGAGGTTTAGGGTGAGGTTTATGGTGAGGGTTAGGGTGAGGGTTGGGGTGGGGCTTAGGGTGAGGGTTAGGGTTGGGGTAAGGCTGAGGTTTAGAATGAGAGTTAGGGTGAGGGTTAGAATGAGGTTTAGGGTGAGGGTTTAGGCTATCATTATAAGCTTAGAACTTCTCTAACATATTGTCAGCGCTGCAAAATATCGCCAGCGACACCTAGCGGATGGTCACCGCACTGCAGAGGCGGACCTGTGCCATAACTATAACAGGATAGATCCTAGAATTTTAATTGAATACTTAAAAGTAGGCGAAATGTGCTTAAGACTAATTTATTTTGTGAAGAATTTAAAGCCAATTGGCTTCTATTCTACTTTCAACAAATATTTTGGCTATTATTAATTAACTAGTAATTAATAAATTAGAATGTTGAAGTAATCATGTGACCAGACCGGTTCTATATAGAGATCAGATTTGGAGGGGGCTGATACTGATTATCAGAGAGTTTGTTTTAGGACCAGGGATAACGAGCGGTGACCGTGACATTAAATCAATGAGTCCTCTGTCCTAAGTACCATCCCGTCACTAGGTCCAGTTACACAGACCCCCCTCCCCAATCCATACCAGGCTTTGTGGGATGCTTTTACATCTGATCTGGCCCGGGAGGATTGTTTATGACCCTGGGGGCTGTTTAGATCAATTTATTGTGACCCTAATTTCGTGGGGTGGGTCTCATGGGGCGAGTGCGCAATGACAGGCGGTCTGGGGAGGAAGATTAATGGGACACCAAACTCTAACATTTAAAAATAGCTGTTTTTAGACAATATAAAACTTTTTTTACGAAAAAACAATAAAAACTCATATTAAAATATATGTAAAAATTAATGTTTTAAAATGTAATATAAAATTATACTGCAGTGTAATCTGCCATTTCGGTCTTTACTGACCTGAGATGGAAGGAGCTTCTATCTGCACAGTAGGAATGTGGTATCTAAATATGATACTGCTTTCAACAGGAGTAATGGAAAGCTTAGTTATTTAAATTACCATAAAATGCCATCACTTTTTATATTATTTGCTGTTAGGGTAAGAGGGGGAGCAAACATTTAGTCCAGTAGTTACTTTTATTTCTAAAAGTTGCACTTTTCCTTCTCTCTCCCTTTGTCTCCTCATCCCTCTCTTCCTTCCCTCTCTCCTTCCTGCTCCTTCCCTCATGTTCTTCTTCCACCACTCCCATGTCTCTTCTCACCCTTCTCACCCTTCTCCCTCTGTTTCCTCCTTCCTCTCATCCTTCTTTCTCTCTCCCTCCTTTCAATACCCCCTTACCCTCTTTACCTTCTTCCTTCATCAATCCCTTAACCCCCCTCTATATTTCTTTACTTCAATCTCCATCCACCTCTCTCTCTACAGTTTTTCTTTATCCTCTTCCCCACCTTCCTCCTGCTCTCCCTTCTTCCTCTCTCTTTCTCCTCCATCTGATGACTCCTTCTCCCTCCTTCCTTACACTCACCCTTCTTCCCTATCTCTTTCTTATTGCCCTTCCTCTTCTTTTTATCCTTTTCACCTTCCTCCTCTCATTTCCCCTTTTCTTTTCTCTCTCCCTTCCATTTCTCTTCTTTCTCCTCTCTATCTCCTTCCCTCCCATCTCTCCCTCCTTTTCTCTTTCCTCTCATCTCTTCTCCGCCCTTCCACTTTTGCGTCTTTTCACCCATTTCTCTTTCTCTCTCGCCCTTTCTTTCCTCTCTCTCTCACCCTTCCGTTTCTCTCCTTTATCTTATCTATCTCGCTCCTTCTCATCTCTCCCTTCACTCTCTCTCTCTTCTTCTCCAACACACTTTCCCTTTCCTCTCTTCCTCCCATCTCTCTCCCTTCCTTCCTTCCCCTTTCTGACTATCCATCCATCCTTCCTCCCATTCTCTACTTCCTCTATATTCTGTTTCCCCTCTCTATTCTCCCCTCCCTTTCCTCTCCCCTTTCTGCCTTTCCCTTACATACCTCTCTCCTTTCTCCCTCATCCCCCTTTACATCCTTCTCCCCTTCCACCTTCTCTCTATCAATCTCTACCCCTGCTCTTCCATTAATTTTCTCCTTCCCTCCACTTTCTTATAAATACATTTTTACCATCATAAAAAGACCGGCTGTCATTAGTGGGGTGAGAGGTGCGGGGCGTAATACTGATTGTCAGCACCCCCCCATGGAACCTTCAATACACAAGCACAGGATTAACGGCACACGGGAGGGTCCTGGGTGTTACTAGATATATAATATCCCTGGGTATCTATTTACTGTTATTATATTATTTTATTAAGAAGCGATTATAAGCTATGATTTGTCTGCCTAAAAAATGTGTACCTGTTCATGTCTGCCCTCTGCAGCTCATGAATACTGTGCTGTGTTTCAAATTAGCCTGTCAGTGACCTCTCTCAATGAGCATGTTTCAGAATATTGCCACTAATTGGTTACTATGAGACACTGTACGCTGTCTTCATGAGCTGCAGAGGGGAGATACCAGTTTGTAACCATTTCCGAGATTTTAGGCAGAATAAAACCAGCGTTTATAAGTCCTTCCTAATATAATAAAGGACATGCCAGTAAATAGATACCCAGGGATATTATATAGTAACATCCAGGAACCTTTCATGTGCCTTTAAGGTTAATTTTTCATTTTTGCATCTCTGTAATTTGTAAGAATAAAACTTGACCTTGACTTTACCAAACTGAATTGAAACATAGGTTCCAGGCATGTGTTCAATTCCCTTATGTTACAGTGATACTTTATTACTCTATCACTGGAGTGGGGGAGCAGTGCACTCTTGGAAGTAACTCAGCTCGGAACCCGCTTTCTGTTTGATTTCTTCATGTTCACCTCCTTATTTAGCACTTTCTTAAGACCGACGTGCCAATTGTAAAATACAGATTGTTATAGCACAGAGTACAAGTATCAGTTTACCGCATGGGGAGACCATGGAGCAAAAAGAACACACCCTTGTACCAGTGGTGGGCGAGTAAATGGAGGGCCCTGGTGCTAAATAATTTGAGGCCCTCTTTTGGTACTTCAATAAAAAAAGCCAATAGTGTATGTAGATGATCAGATCACCTTTCTATAGGGTAATTATCTGCCATCCCCATCTAAGCAAATAAGATTCCTCATTGTTTGCCAGTAACATCAGTGACCGTCTCCCTGCAGTATGTTGCTGATATTTTGCCCATGTGTGTCTTTTTAATGAGCTTTCCATCAGCACTGGCAGTTTTAGCTGAAACATTCCCACTGGACATACAGAAAACATAGGGCCTCATTCAATTGCGATTTGGCAAATTGAATTGGGCTCTATATAAGCACAGAGCATTTTTTTTTAAAGAAGTTTTTAGCTAGTGACGACCTTGTTTTTGGATAGAAGTTCTATATAAGCTCTGTGCTTATATAGACCCCTATTCAATTGGCCAAATCACAATTGAATGAGGACCATAGCCACCTAACCCCCTGAAGGAAGTTGATCAACAGAAATTATGATGGTAGATTCTACAACATCAGTGCATATACAAAATGAGTATGTTAAAGGCTGTATTATTATTTTTCAATCTAAAAACCACTTTTTTTACTAGTATCTAAATCATTATTATTATTATTAACAATAATAATAATAATAATAATAATAATAATAGAATGTCAAACTAGGCCTCTCTCCACACCCAGCAGTCTGTATTTGTATAAATGTCCCCATTACAGGGGAGATCTGGTCACTCAAGGTCATGGACTTGTACACTATTTGCATGTCTCCGCCTCCTCACCCCTCTCTACTTATATTTAGTTTCAAGAATATGTCCCAGACTAAAACAAATCCCAAGAACATGTACCTTATATTCGTTCTTATATAAATTTCAAATAAATCAAAAAGAAATAGACATACACATATAAATTATTCAAAAGATTTCTGCATATTAACATGGAAGGACATGGCCGAGCTTTCATGACTTTTAAGTAGTAAAAATACTAACGATTTCTCAATATATTATACCAAAGTTACTATATTGTAAATAGCTGGTTTCATAACTATTTTTTGGCTGAGATCCTCCCATCTTTTCCAAAGCGTGGCAGAGTATGGAGCACATCTACCTGGAGCTATCTATTTGCTGCACAGCTTTGTGGCAAAGTGTGGAGACAATGGGAGGAGCTCCACCCTAAAGATGGTGGAAAAGCAATGTCAGTTTCAAACAGTTTGCCTAAAACTAACACGTAACAGATCATACAGGCATATGTCATGTCATTGGCTGAAACTTATGCCTCATACATCGATATTACTCCTGATTGGGTGGCATTGGCTCACTTGGGACAGGTATACATTCAAAGCAATGAGGAATTCATATTAAATAAATAATCCATATGATATTTTTAAGCCTCATTCAAATGCAAAAAAGAAAAAAAAACACACAATATTTATTTGTTTTTTTATCTTTCCTGTTGGGTGGCCGGGAGCAGTGTCAGTAGCAGAGCGGTAGGGGGCCAACACTATGAAATTGAGTAAGATTTTAGATGAAATTCACTAAAATTGGCAGTAAAGTTTCGGCAGCACCATCTAGAGGCCCATCACCGCCATTGCTAGTGGTCACCCAACAGGAAAGGTCATTTTTTTTTCTTTGTTTAAAAACATTTTAGCTAAAGTTTTTTTTAAATGACGCAATAAGGAGGTGTCCTATACATTAGTGTAATAATAATTTTCCTCTTACCTGCAGAACGCGCCTGTATTTTCCACTATGTAGCACTGTCCGCCATTGTAACAATACGTGGGGTATATATCACACACAGACTTGCAGGAGTTGTTGCGTCTCACATATCCGCTCCTGCACTCCGTGCCATTGTCACCGGTCCCCGGCATTGTCTGTGTCAAATCCTTGTTGGTATCTGGGTGGAATTTGGGTTTCAGTTCACTCCCATAGAGGACGAATGTGTGGTGTGGCACCTGCTGTTTGCCTGTTGGTTTCTCATCCACCATTACAGTTTGAAACTTGGGCTTAAGAGTAGCGACCTTGGGTACATTACTGATGTCCGGTTCCAAAGCAGTAACTTCATCATCATCCAGATCGTCTACTTCTTCAATATTGTCATCGTCATCATCATCATCAATGCCCCCGTCCTCATCACCATCTGTGTAGAATGAAGTTGGGGGGTAAAAGTCAGTCTCTTCAAAGGGTGTGAAGTCATCGTAAAGTTCTGGTATTGGCCAAGGCACCTTCTTGTCATGTATTTTCTTGGTAGAGTCTCCACCTACGATTGAAGAACCAGGTAAATGTCCAAAACCTCCATGTCCATCAATATCAATTTGGTCATAGTAATCTATGTCTCTAAAATCATCAATTGAATGATCGAACGGTGGTTCTGAAGGTTTTGGTGAACTCATCGGTGGTAGACTGGCAGCAGAGGTCTCTTGATGCATCTTTTCAGTAACCATTGTAATATCAGTACTTCCTTGGGCACCCTGTGCTGTGGATTGCTTGGATGCTCCCTCCAGCATTTTGAAGGAGCCTTGAGACTTCCCTGTCTCAAAACTGATTTCTGTTCTTGACTTTTGATGGTTTTGATCATGAAGCCCAGGAGCTGAAGGTGACGGAGACTGAAGAACAGTTTCTCTGGACACCTGCAGGAGATGGTCAATTTCAGCAGAGTCTTGGCTGATGGCTTTGTGGGTAGATGGACTAAGAAGCCCCTTTCCACCAGTTACAGCAGTCTGGGATGGAGATGCAGTAGATACATCCATAAACCCTCCAAAATCCCATTCCTTCCCTATGGAGTGTGTCACCGGGCCTGACTGCATCCTGACATGTGGGTCTCCACTCCCAGAATCCTCTTGGCTTTCAGTTACACCATTAAAAAATTTCCTTCTAAATTCCATATCAACAGCCGCACGGCCAACAGGCCAAATCAAACCTGTCACAGTTTCCACACCACCACCATTGTGCTCAGCTGGTAATGCCCTCACAGGGGGTATCCCATCAATGTAAGACTCTCCACCACATCCCACACAAATTGTTGACTCATTTTCAATAGTTTGATATCTGATATTGCTTTCTGAAGTTGAGAAATCATTGGCCAACCCAACAGAACTTGAAGTGGCTGCTGGGACTTCAACAGGGGCCAACGTTTCAGCCCGTGTTTTTTTCTGAGATTGTTTTGCCTTAGTTACCCTCCAGGTCTTATTGTCCGAGAAAGTGTTCTCTCTGCCCAATTTGGGTTTCTTGGTTTGATCCACATCTTCCTCTAGAAGTGATGGTTGGACCTCAGCATGCTGATCATTATATGGCGGATTCCTCTCTGTAGTCAAAGTCTGGACACTGGTTATATTTGTAGGTTCTGGATTTCAGGACCACATGGAATATAGAGAGGGGAGAGAAGAAGATATGTGATTTAATGAGGTCGCTTAATTCAATTATTACATTCATGCAACATTCTGGCTTGGATGTGATTGTTTTAACGAAGGACACTAATAAGTGGAGTGTGAGGAATTAGACAGGGATAAAATATGTTGAGTGCCGTCCCGGATTTAACAAGCTCGCAGCTCCAAAATGACCCAGCAACCTCCATTAGTTCCAGAAAATCAATGCTGGCAAATACACCCAGAGCATTAAAGGGACAGCGCGATCTCATACTTTGCAGAAATAAATATAATTACAAGAAAGTTGAGCTTGAAAGTTAGGTATTTAAACATAAATTACTTAGGAAAAGCTCCTCCATCTATATAACTACCTTTATCTAAGACCATTGAGTAAGTCTCACAGACAGAAGGAGAGCATGCCCTTTAAGTACTATCCCCTATACGATTCAAACAAACTATAAAGGTTATGAATAACGGACCTGTGTATTAGCCTATTAGAGCCACACAGGCAACGGGATATAATCAAGATAATTACACTAGAGAAATATGTCATGAGTGTTTAACGATCACTGGGGTTTTATGTGGTGATGGGGAACTTCTGCAAATAATTTAATCTAATAATAATACGCATTATAGGAAAGTTGTTTTAGTAATTAGCTCTTCAGATATTATACACTAATCAATATAAAATAAATCATTTGAAAATAAAAACATAGACAAGTAGCGAGGTCCGGGAGGCGCCAGAGCCGCCATATAATACATTGTGCAAACAGACACACAGGGCTATTTTATTATTGGTAATGGTGTCCAAATATGGCACCTGGGCAATGGCGATATTATATGTATGTACCAAGCTTCTATACTCTACAACATCTATTAATATATTGAAGGGATCCCAAAATATTCTATTTACAGAAGAACAATTAGATTAGAAAACAATACATAAAAAAAGCAAATCAGCCTTAAAGGGACTCTGCCACCCCAACAGGAAGTTGGTTTAATAGTGAAGAGCATTAACATCTGGCTTTACATTGTACTAGTAGTTTTTCTCTACAGTAAATCATTTCTGAAATACTTAGAATTGATTTTACGGCTCAGTATGCTAATGTGCGGCTCAGAGTGCTAGATAAGGGTGGGAGAGGGGTCTAACTGACAGGTAATAGGAGGAAGGAGAAGGAAGGGGTAGGGGGAGAGAGAACAATTGGGGAGAGAAGAGGAATGGGGTGGCTGTGGGAAGAGGAGCTGTGGAGAGGGAGAGAGGAGGAATGGAGAGGGGAAGAGAGAACAACTAGGAGAGAAGAGGAATGGGGATGGCTGGGGGAGAGGGGAATGTGAAGAGGGAGAGAGAAGGAAGGGTTAGGGGGAGAGAGGAATGGAGTGGCTGTGGGAAGAGGAGCTGTGGAGAGGTAGAGAGGAGGAATGGAGAGGGGAAGAGAGAATGACTAGGAGAGAAGAGGAATGGGATGGCTCGGTTAGAGGGTCTGGGGAGAGGGAGAGAGAGAATGACTGGGGAAGAGAAGATGAATAAAGGTGGCTGGGGGAGAGGGGATGTGAAGGGTGAAAGAGAAGGAAGGGGTAGGGGGAGAGAGAACAATTGGGGATATAAGAGGAATGGGGTGGCTGGGGAAGAGGGGATGTGGAGAGGAAGCGAGAAGGGTTGGGGGAGAGAACAATTGGGGGAGAGAAGAAGGGTGACTGGGGGAGAGGGCTGTGGAGAGGGAAAGAGGTGGAATGGGGAGGGTGAGAGAATGAATGGGGAGAGAAGGAGAGAAGAGGAATGGCGATGGCTGGGGGAGAGTGGGTGTTTTGAGGAGGAGAGGAGGAATGGGAGGGGTAGAGAAAGAAGAATGGAGAGAAGAAGAATGTGGATGGCTGGGGAGAGGTGCTGTGGAGAGGGAGATATGGTAGGGCTGGGAGAGAGGGAGCCAGCATGAATTGGGAGGGGGGGAGATGGGAGAGCTGGGGGAAAGGGAGAGAGAAGGGGGCCAGGGATGTAGATAGAGGATATCTAGGGGAGGAGAGACGAGGGCTGGAGGAGAGGGGGAGAGGGGAGGGGGCTGGAGAGGGGGAGAGAGAGCAGAGGCTGGTTATTACTCGCACAAACTGACCTAAAACACTGGGTAACTCAGCACATGTTGCAGGTGCAGTTACACCGATGTGCTCATAATGTCTGTATATTTCCTGCCAATAATACTATTTTGTTGATACAGATTCTTACAATATAATTAGGTCATATTATTTTTCAGTCTTTTTTCTCCTCTCCCCCAATCTTCCTCTCTCCAGTTTGGGTACATATGGTAAATATTACTGCTAAAGACTCCTAATGTCCATTTCAAATAGTTTTTAAACATTACAAAATATTTGTATTTGAATTAAAACAAAACCTTGCTGAAAATGGCTCCTTGCACATGGAGCATACAGCTGTACGCAGGCTCATTGGCCGACAGGCACTTCTGTTCTCCAAGTCAATTATACATTGGAATCATTTTATCCACAAAGTGAAACATTGGTTTTAAAATAAAATCTATATTTAAATACGATGTACCATATTCATTTAACCCTTTCACTGGTAATCAAGTGCTGGTGTTTCTGCAAAGCATGCCCATTGCCAGTGAAAGGGTTAAATAAATCATTACCTGCCTCTGTTCTTCTGCTTGGGCATTGGCGGAGCTAGTGTGTAAGATTATTTGGGGGCTCCATCCACACAATGGGTGTCCCTAGGTGAATAAAAAAGCCAACAAATACATATAGCTGGTCCCATTACACCAAAGGTGATCAGAGCAGCTTTCTATAAAAAATAATGACCTGCTCCCTCTCATAACAGTAAAAGCCCCTCTACCCTACCCTATAGCTCCAGCACTGGCTGTGTTCCTGTATTGGTGGCCCCTCTATCCTGTTATTGCTGAGCCAATGAGACATCCTGGGGTGCATTACACATTCTGGGCACGTGTCAGCTCCAGTACATCAGCTACCAGGTGATCAGTGCTGTCTGCCTAGTTACTGGATGTGTGTGCGGCCCCCCTGGGACCAGACCTGCATCCCATCCCCTCAATGTTATGGGGACCCACATCACATGTCTGCAATGTCTACTAACCAAACATCATGCCCCAAAAGCACATTAATGAAATGATTTATGCAGCAGTGCAAGATTAGGGTGTGATGCTGCATCTTACCCATCATAGCACCCCAATAAAAGCAATATACATGCCCTTATCACAATGCACAAGCCCTTATCACAATGCACATGCCCTTATCACAATGCACATGCAATGAAGGACTCTTCCTTCACACAAAGACCATAAAAAAAATTCTCTATGTATTCCTGTAGTATTCTGCCCATCACTACAGCCCCCATAAATCAGCAAATCATGAAAGCAGAGAAAGGGGACTGAAAACCAGGTTGGTTTAACCCTGCTGTGCCAGATGGGCATTGCAAAATGTCTGAGAATGTGCCACACAATAAAAGCACAGCTGCAAGTGCCATCCATATCAAATAAGGCAACATTTGCCATCAGGAACACAACTGTTGCTGGGAAGGGGTTAATACAAATATGTTTTTTCTGCATCAAAAAGATGGGTTCTTGGGCAGGGCTCTAAAACACAGAACATATTGCAGTGACATGTATATATATATATATACATATATATATATATATATATGTGTGTGTGTGTGTGTATTTGTACATATATATATATATATATATATATATATATATATATATATGTGTTTATGTGTGTGTATTTGTATATATATATATATATATATATATATATATATATATGTGTTTACATGTATATATATATATATATATATATATATATATATATATATATATATATATATATATATATATATATATATATATATATATTGAAAGCCAGAGGGCCTTCATACACATCACTTGAAACCCAAATCCCCCCCCAGTCCCTACACAGAAAATGCAGAAAAATGGCACATCAGTGGTCCTCTATTAAACCAGTGTTTTTTCCCTAAAAGACATCAAGCAGAAAACACAAAAAACCAGCTGCTGAGCTGCAAAAACACATTGATATGAAATATAGCAAGATGTACCCATACTGTCCTGATATTCTGTAACATTATAATGATATGAAAGTGAACAATAGCAGAGATGGTTTGTATGTAGAGAATGGCTCCAGGGCTCAAGGTGGGCACTGCAGATATATAGGAATCTACTGACAGAATTACACACATATAGGGAATGGGCACTTATATTATATATGTATTATATATGTATTACATCTCAGTCTGGGATGATCAAATGGCACTGTGTGTAATATTGTAATATATACTGGAGTCTATACAAACATCTCTGTAGAATATGTATATATATATATATATATATATATATATATATATATATATATATATATATACACACACACACATACATACATGAATACATACATACATACATGAATACATACATGTATACATACAGCACAAGTGCCTGCATTCTGGTTGCCATACGTACCCCCGGTGGTCCCTGCCATGCCACACACAATGATGCCCAGCACTGCTGCCCAGCTCCAGCTCTTTGCCCACAGACCCATCCTGGCAGTGAGGTGCATGTCTGGCTCCTGGAGGCTCCTCTAGTCCCAGCTCTCCTGTCCGGACCCTCCACTCTGAGCAGGGACAGGCTGCAGGGACATGCTGGAGAGCCCAATGCAGCCCACTGCCTGCTCCCAGCCAGGCTTACACAGCAACGTAATGCTGACGCCTGAGCCTCTGATCCTGTCCTAGGGAGAGAGGGGAGGGCTGGGGGAGAGGGGCTGGGGAGGGGGAGAGAGGAGGACTAGGGGAGAGGGGCTGGGGAGGGGGAGAGAGGAGGACTGGGGGAGAGGGGCTGGGGAGGGGGAGAGAGGAGGACTGGGGGAGAGAGGCTGGGGAGGGGGAGAGAGGCTGGGGAGGGGGAGAGAGGAGGACTGGGGGAGAGAGGAGGACTGGGGGAGAGGGGCTGGGGAGGGGGAGAGAGGAGGACTGGGGGAGAGAGGAGGGCTGGGGGAGAGGGGCTGGGGAGGGGGAGAGAGGAGGACTGGGGGAGAGGGGCTGGGGAGGGGGAGAGAGGAGAACTGGGGGAGAGGGGCTGGAGAGGGGGAGAGAGGAGGACTAGGGGAGAGGGGCTGGAGAGGGGGAGAGAGGAGGACTAGGGGAGAGGGGCTGGGGAGGGGGAGAGAGGAGGACTAGGGGAGAGGGGCTGGAGAGGGGCTGGAGAGGGGGAGAGAGGAGGACTAGGGGAGAGGGGCTGGGGAGGGGGAGAGAGGAGGACTGGGGGAGAGAGGAGGACTGGGGGAGAGGGGCTGGGGAGGGGGAGAGAGGAGGACTGGGGGAGAGGGGCTGGGTAGGGGGAGAGAGGAGGACTAGGGGAGAGGGGCTGGAGAGGGGGAGAGAGGAGGACTAGGGGAGAGGGGCTGGGGAGGGGGAGAGAGGAGGACTAGGGGAGAGGGGCTGGAGAGGGGCTGGAGAGGGGGAGAGAGGAGGACTAGGGGAGAGGGGCTGGGGAGGGGGAGAGAGAGGAGGACTGGGGGAGAGGGGCTGGGGAGGGGGGAGAGAGGATGACTAGGGGAGAGGGGGAGAGAGGGGGAGAGAGGAGGACTAGGAGAGAGGGGCTGGGGAGGGGGATAGAGGAGGACTAGGGGAGAGGGGCTGGAGAGGGGCTGGAGAGGGGGAGAGAGGAGGACTAGGGGAGAGGGGCTGGGGAGGGGGAGAGAGAGGAGGACTGGGGGAGAGGGGCTGGGGAGGGGGAGAGAGGATGACTAGGGGAGAGGGGGAGAGAGGGGGAGAGAGGAGGACTAGGAGAGAGGGGCTGGGGAGGGGGATAGAGGAGGACTGAGGAGAGGGGCTGGGGAGGGGGAGTGAGGAGGACTGGGGGAGCGGGGCTGGGGAGGGGGAGAGAGGAGGACTTGGGGGAGGGGAGGGGGAGAGAGGAGGACTGGGGGAGAGGGCTAGGGAGGGGGATAGAGGAGGACTGGGGGATAGGGCTAGGGAAGGGGATAGAGGAGGACTGGGGGAGAGGGACTGGAGAGGGGGACAGAGGAGAACTGGGGGATAGGGGAAGGCTGGGTTGAGGGGAAGACTGGGGGAGATGAGGGGAAAGCTAAGGGAGAGGGGATGGGGAGGGGTGGAGGATGGCTGGGGAGAGGGACTGGAGGGGGGAGAGGGGAAGGATGGGGAGAGGGGAAGAGTGGAAGAGAGGGAAATGCTGGGGAGGTCTGGGGAGTGGGGATGGGAACGGGGATAGAGAAGGATTGGGATGGGGAAGGCTGGACTGGGGAGAGTGGGGGACAGTGGAAGTGAGACTGGGGAGGCAGAGAGAAGAGGACTGGGGGAGAAGGCGAGAGAGGTAGCCTGGGGGATATGGAGTGGGCAAAGGAAGAGATGAAAGGACTGGAGAAGAGGGGATGAATGGAGGAGAAGAGGATGAATGAGGAGGGGGAGATAGTAGACAGTTGGGGGCCAAAGGAGAGAGGAGGTCAGGAAGAAAGGGACTGGGAGGGAGAGAGAAGAGATATGGGGGAGAGGGAAATATGGGAGGGTTGAGGGAGAGAGGGGAGTGCACGCAGAGAGTATTGGGGAGAGGACTGGGAAGAAGGGCTGGGAAGGGAGGAGAGGAGAAATGGGGATTGGGGAGGACTGAGGAGCGGGGCTGGGAAGCGGGATAGAGGAGGGCTGGGGAAAAAAGCCTGGGGTGGGGGAAGAGAGGGGCTTGGGAGGAAAATAGGTAACTGGGGAGAGGGAGAAGCTGGAGGTACCCTGGGGAAGGATTGACAAGGGGTGGCTGAGATAAAGAGGAGGATGTGGGATAGGGACTAGGGAGTGATATAGGGGGAAACTGGGGAGAGAGTTTGGGGAAGAAATGGGGGCTGGGGAATGGGTAGTAAATAGAATGGATGGGGAGAAGCTAAGAGAAGGGACAATGGAGAAAGTGGGGGGAAGGGAGAGAAGAGACTGAGAAGGAGTTATGGGCAAAGGAAAGATGTAGAAGAGGGGGGACAGGTTGATAGGAAGAAGGGAAAATTCTGGGGAGGGCGAATGAGTGCAAAATTGATGAAAAGATGGTAGAGTTTCAGGTAGAGAAAGAGGCAATGGAGGGGAAAAGGGGTGAGAAAAAGATGAAGGGATGATGGGAGAAAACCAGGAGAGAAATAAAAAGGTAATGATGAAGGAAGAAAGAAGCAATGGAGGAGAGATGAGAGAGTGTAGGGAAGAGTGAAGGCATAGGGATGAGTGGGGAGGGTGAATAGAAGAGAGTCTGGGAGACTGGAAGAGCTAGAGAGAGGGCAGTGAAAGAGGGAAGGAGGAAGAGTAGATGAGAGAGGTCAGATAAGTGAGGGGTGTTTAGGTAAAAGTGGGGGAGAAGTGCAGGGGAAGGTATTAAGGTGAGGGCCGGAAAAAGATGGGACCTTGGGCAGGAGTTTGAGGTGTTGATCATTAGGTGATTTAGGGTGAGGTTCGGTGAGAGGACCAGGGCATGAAAGAGGGGGAGAAGGGAAGGATGTGGAGGGGAGGTAGATAAGTCACACAGAGAGGGCACTCTGCGCCTGCCTATACACTTTCTCAGACACATTCCAACACTCTAATAAATTGCTCTTTAATTATCTCCATTACTGCTGATGATTTACAGCCAGAGAGAGAGGAGGCTCCGGCGCAGCAGCCAGCATAATATACACTATATATATATAATCAGAGTACTGCAGTATATAGCGATACCTTTCTGATTGGTCATATATAAACACAGACACACCCATAAAAGATAAATGCTATATAATACTTGGGAGAAGAACCAATACACGCTTGGGTGTACGGCGAGTCAGGCGGGTATAGGCAGGGCATTGATGGCCCATATCACAGGGTATATGGCGAGTCAGGCGGGGAAAGGCAGGGGATTGATGGCCCATATCACAGGGTATATGGCGAGTCAGGCGGGTATAGGCAGGGGATTGATGGCCCATATCACAGGGTGTATGGCGAGTCAGGCGGGTATAGGCAGGGGATTGATGGCACATATCACAGGATATATGGCGAGTCAGGCGGGTATAGGCAGGGGATTGATGGCCCATATCACAGGGTGTATGGCGTGTCAGGCGGGTATAGGCAGGGGATTGATGGCCCATATCACAGGGTGTATGGCGAGTCAGGCGGGTATAGGCAGGGGATTGATGGCCCATATCACAGGGTGTATGGCGAGTCAGGCGGGTATAGGCAGGGGATTGATGGCCCATATCACAGGGTGTATGGCGTGTCAGGCGGGTATAGGGAGGGGATTAATGGCCCATATCACAGGGTGTATGGCGAGTCAGGCGGGTATAGGCAGGGGATTGATGGCCCATATCACAGGGTGTATGGCGAGTCAGGCGGGGAAAGGCAGGGGATTGATGGCCCATATCACAGGGTGTATGGCCTGTCAGGCGGGTATAGGCAGGGGATTGATGGCCCATATCACAGGGTGTATGGCGTGTCAGGCGGGTATAGGCAGGGGATTAATGGCCCATATCACAGGGTGTATGGCGAGTCAGGCGGGTATAGGCAGGGGATTGATGGCCCATATCACAGGGCGTATGGCGTGTCAGGTGGGTATAGGCAGGGGATTGATGGCACAATATCACAGGGTGTATGGCAAGTCAGGCGGCAAAAGGCAGGGGATTGATGGCTCATATCACAGGGTGTATGGCGAGTCAGGTGGGTATAGGCAGGGGATTGATGGCCCATATCACAGGGTGTACGGCGAGTCAGACCGGTATAGGCAGGGTATTGATGGCCCATATCACATGGTGTATGGCGAGTCAGGCGGGTATAGGCAGGGGTTTGATGGCCCATATCACAGGGTGTACGGCGTGTCAGGCGGGTATAGGCAGGGGATTGATGGCCCATATCACAGGGTATATGGCGAGTCAGGCGTGTATAGGCAGGGGATTGATGGCACAATATCACAGGGTGTATGGTGAGTCAGGTGGGTATAGGCAGGGGATTGATGGCCCATATCACAGGGTGTACGGCGAGTCAGACGGGTATAGGCAAGGGATTGATGGCCCATATCACAGGGTGTATGGCGTGTCAGGCGGGTATAGGCAGGGGATTGATGGCCCATATCACAGGGTGTACGGCGAGTCAGGTGGGTATAGGCAGGGGATTGATGGCCCATATCACAGGTTGTACGGCGAGTCAGACGGGTATAGGGAGGGGATTAATGGCCCATATCACAGGGTGTATGGCGAGTCAGGCGGGTATAGGCAGGGGATTGATGGCCCATATCACAGGGTGTACGGCGAGTCAGGTGGGTATAGGCAGGGGATTGATGGCCCATATCACAGGGTGTACGGCGAGTCAGACGGGTATAGGGAGGGGATTAATGGCCCATATCACAGGGTGTATGGCGAGTCAGGTGGGTATAGGCAGGGATTGATGGCCCATATCACAGGGTGTATGGCGAGTCAGGTGGGTATAGGCAGGGATTGATGGCCCATATCACAGGGTGTACGGCGAGTCAGGTGGGTATAGGCAGGGGATTGATGGCCCATATCACAGGGTGTACGGCGAGTCAGGTGGGTATAGGCAGGGGATTGATGGCCCATATCACAGGGTGTACGGCGAGTCAGGTGGGTATAGGCAGGGGATTGATGGCCCATATCACAGGGTGTACGGCGAGTCAGACGGGTATAGGCAGGGGATTGATGGCCCATATCACAGGGTGTATGGCGAGTCAGGCGTGTATAGGCAGGGGATTGATGGCCCATATCACAGGGTGTATGTGAAAACACTTATATTTACGCAGCCTCTCATTAGTCCCAGTACATATTTATTTTACTGAATATAACTGAAGCTATACATTGTGCACAGGGGAAGGATGAGTATCAGCTCTGCAGGTCACGGGGACACTCAAGGGTTAAACATATCCATGTTGTTCTCTATATGTCATGAAACGTTGCATTGCAGGTGTCTGTGGCAGAGAATGGGTTAATTGGTGAGTGGGGTCTGTGGGTTAGCTGTGGTTTTTGTGTGGCATTTAGAGCGCTCCACATGGTTGCCCACATTACAGTACTGTTCCTCTTGTCTGTCTCTCTCATTCATCTAGCTGTCTCCCTTTTCCAGTGGCTGTCACTCTTATTCCTAGCTGTCTCTATAAATTCCCTTGGCCACGTCCCTCCTGTTTCCTTAGCTCTCTCTCTACTCATGTGTGAGTATGTCTCTTTTCCCACTCTATCCTTGCCATGATAGTCTCTTCCTCCTGCCATAGCTGTTCCTTTTACCATCACATGTCTCTTTACTCCTTCTTACTGTCTCTGTACCGTCATCCCTAGTGCTCTCTCTGTTCCCTTCACAGCTGTTTCTCTTACATTTCCCTGACTGTCTCTTACCCCTCACTGTATTTCTATTCTTCCATTGGATATCTCCCTCCTCTTGTCTGTCTCTTCCCTCTGTCTTCTTTCCGTGACTGTCTCCCATACATCCCCCTCTATCTGTATCGCTCCTTCTTACTTTCATCCCTAGAGCTCTCTCTCTTCCCTTCACAGTTGTTTCTCCTCCACTTCCCTGACCGTCTCTTACTCTTCACTGTATGTCTATTCTTCCCTTGGCTGTCTCCCTCTTCCTCTGTTTCCTATCTGTTTTCATTGAACGCTCTCTCTCCATCCCCGTATCCCTCTCTCTCGTTCCATGATTGTCTCACTCACCTTCTGGTGTGGTCTGTCACTTTCCAGTGGCTATCTGTCCGCCCATTCCTCTCTTTCTTGTCTGACTGTCTCTTTCCTTTCTCATAGCTGTCTCTCCTACATCCTGACTATATTTCTATTACAATGTGTCTCAGCCCAGGATGGCTGCCACTGAGAATATCTAACAATATTATTATTACTAGCAACTTGCCCGTCAAAAAATGACGGCAATAAGATTGTAAGGTAAGTAATGCTGTTTGGTCGAGACATTAATTTTGTTTGTGGTCTGAGATCCTTCGGCGCTCATTGCGAGTGGCGCAGTGAATGGCTTTTGTGTTTATTGTGAGAGTGTCATTTTTTGTGTGTATATTTGTTTTTGTATGCTAATTAAATAATTAATAAGTTATAAATGAATATACTTTACCTATTTTGAAGTAATATATGCAGGAAGCATTGTGCTGAAGAGCTGGCAATCTGTTTTGATGTTCCTGCAGCATACAATGTAGGTTTGCACTGTTGTGGAGCTGAGGTGTAAGTGTCAGCAATGTGTGTAGTGTAAATAGGCTGCGTGCGCGAGGGGAAGCCGTTAGGGTAGCTGTGTACTTCCGCATTCTGTAAGTTAGTGTTGTTAAATGGCGGCGAATGTGTATGTGGTGCGCGGCTGTGGATGATGTTGCTTACGTGGTAAAAGCGTATCTTGTACCTCATACAGGTTTTTTGAAAACCCGTATGTGCTTGGTGGAGTTTTGCGTGTTTAGCGTCCTGTAGCCTCGTTTTCGTTTTTTTCGGCGTCCATTTTTTCTTTCGCTTAGGGGATTTTCGTGTGTGTAAACTCTGGTATTTGGAGTTAAATCTCGGTGTAACTTCACTTGCAGAGGCCCTGGGTGCCCCCCTTGCTGTGGGTAAGCATTTTATGTATTTTTAGTGGGTATTTATTGTGTTTTTAATGTTTTCAGGTTTGCGCGGTTCGGCCGTTAGGGTCATATTTTTGCTAGGTCGTAATGTTTTTTTTTTCTAAGTCCAGTGTCTCGTATATTTTTATGCTAAGTCCGTAAATTTGCCGTTCTAAGTTCCGCGGTTCGTATTTTTTTGTGTAAGTCCATATATAGTGATTGCGTGTTAGATCTATTTTGTTAAAATGCCGCTTGTGTGCGTGTTTGTAACCGCTTGTGAGGCGCCGTAGAGCCTCCACCTCCGCAAATGTGGCCCCTCGCATTGCAAGGGTCCGCATTTGCTGTCCGAAAGTCGTAGGGGGTCGTAGGGATGAACGCCTCTCGGCTGATGACGGCGCGCTGTTCTGCAGCGCGCAAAGGTCGGGTGCGTCGCCTGTATATATATTAAAGTTGTCACATTATAATGATACATGTCTTTGGATGCTTCCAGATATTTCCATTCAGTGACACCTTATTGATATCTGTTTGTGTTTTCTGTCCCTAGAGGCTGACAATCTAGTAGAATGATAACATGACTAAAATACTTGCCTGGAGCTAATATATTTGCTTTCATGTGCGTATTATTTTGCTATTTTATGCCACACATTTGGGACTAAATCTTGCAATTCTGGAAAGTTCCAGTTTAGGAAGAAATCCTTGTGACTGGCCCAAGATCTTTAAAGGGATAGGGAAGGTTTTGCAGTGGGCAGACCCATACAGGGAAAATTTAAAATTACATTTTAGGCAGTAAAACAGAGTTTATAAGCACTTCGTAATAAAATAAATGCATAAAAGTAAATAGATAACCAGGGATATTATATAGCCAGTAACACCCAGGAGCCTTCCATATCCCTTTAAGATCCAGTCTGTTTCTGTCCAGACATAACCTTGGCTTCAAGGCACTTGCATCCTTCTATAATATCCCGCACATTATTATTTGGAAGCTATCCTCTCTCTTACAGTGTATCAGCTTCGATCATTAGATTGTAAGCTCTTGGACTCAGTGTATCACAGAGCAGCACTGTGTGTGGGAGGATGGGTCTATCAGACGCAGCTCTGGGACTTGGGAACCAGTCAATGTTTTGAAGGCTCCTCGCAGCGTGCAGCTTCTCTGCGCCACTATAACAAAACAAAACCTCCAACGCACCAGATCCATGGAGCCCCCCCCCTCCCCATGTGGAAGGAAACACATCCCACACTGCTGGAGACAACACTTGGAGAGGAGGCCAACACTGCACCATACTGACTGCAAGGGGTTAAAACCTCTAATGTCCAGTTATCTTACTGTTGTATAATTCTGCAAAGGCATGTTTTTGGAGTATTTTAGCAAATTTAGTAATTATAAATCTATATATATATATTGCAAATTTGTATAAATAGAGAGTTTGATTACTTATTTCATGAACAATCACTATATCCTAGCATTGCACTAGCGTGTACAGAGCCCGGAAATACACACATGCATATACCGGGCTTGATACACAGGGCATGCTGGGTTACATTGCATTCACATGTTGTATGTCATGTCCTTGAATGATATTACTCTAAGTGTATTGTATCATCTTGGAAATGAATCATTGTGTTTGTCACAATTTTGAGACAAGATTCAGCACAACTGTGTGTTATATAGTGTGACCGAGCTCTGCGCACCTCTGTTACATTGCTTTACAGTTTGTTACATTCATGGCCGGATTACCCATTAGGCCAACTAGGCAGCCGCCTAAAGCGCTTCCCTGGTGCCTGGTTTAAAAAAAATTAAATGTTGCTGTTCATAGACTGGCTACTAGAGAGTAACCACCTAGAACAAGAGAGTTACAACAGGAAAAGGCAAACATGGGTCCGTGTGTACCTTGTTTACTCACTCGCAGGGGCTCCTCCACTTCACTGCCTAGGGGCTCCAAAAAGCTAGATCCAACCCTGCTTGCATTCTATTGCTCTGTACGGTCACACTGTGTTGTTATATTGTGTTACTTGCATTCTATTGCTCTGCACGGTCACACTGTGTTGTTATATTGTGTTACTTGCATTCTATTGCTCTGCACGGTCACACTGTGTTGTTATATTGTGTTACTTGCATTCTATTGCTCTGCACGGTCACACTGTGTTGTTATATTGTGTTACTTGCATTCTATTGCTCTGCACGGTCACACTGTGTTGTTATATTGTGTTACTTGCATTCTGTTGCTCTGCACTGTGGGTTAAACTGTGTTGCATTGCGCTACACTGTATGACATTGTGTTACATTACATTCTGTGCCACTTGCATTGTGTTACATTGCATTTTATTGTACTGCACTGTGTGTTACTTTGTGTGTTATATTGTGTTACAATGTGCTATACCGATTTGCACCTATAGCTCTGAGCTGTGTCACCTTGTGTTATATTGTGTTACTTGCATTCTATTATCCTGCACTGTGGGTTATTTTGTGTTGCATTGTGCTATACTGTGCTACATTGTGTTGTATTACCTTCTGTGCCACTGTAATGTGTAACATTGTGTTAATTGCATTCTGTGACTCTCCACTGTTACACTGATTGCTTAGCACTTTGTTTTACTTTGTGTGTTTTATTGAGTTATACTATGCTACATTGTGTGTTACATTGTGAGTTATATTGTGTTACATTGTGTTACATTGTGCGTTATATTGTGTTACATTGTGCGTTATATTGTGTTACATTGTGTTCCATTGCATTCTTCTGCTCTGCACTGTGCTACATTGTATTGCTCAAAACTTTGTGTTACTTTGTGTGTTTTATTGTTTTATACTATGCTACATTGTGTTATATTGTGTGTTACATTGTGTGTTATATTGTGTTACATTGTGTTACATTGTGCGTTATATTGTGTTACATTGTGTGTTCCATTGTGTTCCATTGCATTCTTCTGCTCTGCACTGTGCTACATTTTATTGCCCAGCACTTTGTGTTACTTTGTGTGTTTTATTGTGTTATACTATGCTACATTGTGTTACATTATGCGTTATATTGTGATACATTGTGCATTATATTGTGTTACATTGTGTGTTATATTGTGTTACTTTGTGTTACATTGTGCATTATATTGTGTTACATTGTGCGTTATATTGTGTTACATTGTGTTACATTGTGTTCCATTGCATTCCTCTGCTCTGCACTGTACTACATTCCTTTGCATTGTGGGTCTGGGACCCTGGGGAGCTGAACTAAAGGAATCTGTGCCTGGGAACAGGTTGGGAGCAGCTGGCCGCCCCTCTCATATCTCCCAGCTAACAAAGCCTCTCCCCAGTGGCTCAGTCCCTTCATCTGTCTGTGTCTCACACGCAATGGCAGATCCAGGACACAGACACAGCCTGGAGAGCAGTGCACTGTGGGGGATTTACTCTGTCACTAGTGGGGGATTCTGCACAAAGCTACATTGTAATAATGTCATAAAGTTGTGATTAAGCGCCATTGCCCTTCATTTATTATCTACCCACTGAGAGTAACATTACTTCTCACTTGGGGCTTCAAGATATTGATTTCCTTTAGAAAATCTTCATAGTCTTCCATAGAGATTTTTGGGGCAAAAATTGGATAAATGATACATATTATATACAAATATCAATGTGCTTCCATGGATGAAAAAAAAACTATCCAGTCACCAATTGGTTAAACTCAGTACCTCCAAAAACACTGTGAGGTCATTGGTCTGTTGTTTAACCCTTTCTTGCAGCAACTCCTGCCACCCCCACCCAAAACCTGGTCAATCATTTTGACTAAAACCGACACCTCTCATCCCAGCCTGTCCCAAACACTTCATCGCTCTCCACTGAATAGTCGCACTCTCCTGCGCCACTCCCTCCACTGTCTGTCTCATCACGTCTTACAACTTGACCCAATTCATTTGCAGCCTTTTCTCTCCCGCTCTCCACCATAACCTGGATGCAACCCATGTCTATTTGTCCCCTATCACTGGAGTATTACCATGTCTCTTTAATAAGCGACGGTCTCGCCCATCCTGTCTAGGAGGGCGGCTAAAATGGTACATGGTCTGAAAGTCAAGTCATATAGGGAGAGATGTCATGGCATTGATATGTATAGATTAGAGGTGAGAAGAGAGGAGGATACAAGAGGAACCTGCAAATATATCAAAGGATTTAATAGATGAGCAAGAACAAGAAGTCATGATTTTATTAAGGAGTAATGTGAGGAAGTGCTACATTACAGATAAGTGGAACAGCTTTCCAGTGGAAGTGGTAAGTCAATCACAGTTAATGAATTTAAAAGGCCACTTAATGCAGCAAACTTTGGAGCACATTACTGTAAAGATTTCAAAAAAACATGTTGAAATACTTTTTAAATTTTTAAAATACGTGCATTTTGCACTGAGATGTTAATAAATATAATCTCTGTTTACATGTGTTAGTGGCTGCCCCCAGACAGACCCACAGAAATGGCTACGTGCAATGAGCAAAACAAATTAATCTGTGCTGAGAATCGAAGGCTGGAATCACCTAAACAAGTCAGTTGTGGGTTAACTGCTCGCTGCATTCCTGGGTTCAGAGAAAAATACTATAAATCTTTGTCTTCAGTAATCATGGAACAGTCCGGAGGCAGGACAAACTGTGTTTGTAAACAGACCTAAAACTTTAGATATTTTTAGATGTTATTAGTGTAATTAAAACCAAGTAGATAATTTCAATATATATATATATATATATATATATATATATATATATTCATGGCTAGAATATCCATTAGGCCAACTAGGCAACTGCCCAGGGGTGCTTCCCTGTTAGGAGCACCACTTTTTAAATAAAAATGGTTCCTGGCTTAAAAAAAGGAAATGTGGCAGTTCATAGACTGGTTACTAGGGGGTAACCACCATGCACAGTAAAGGCAAAAATGGGGTCATGCATATCGTACATACTCATTCACATGGGGCTCCACCACTTCACTGCCTAGGGGCTCCAAAAAGGTAGATCCAGCACTGTATATATGTGTGTGTTTAAGTGAATGTATATGAGTATGCATGTCTGTATGTACAGTGCCTTGCAAAAGTATTCACCCCCTTGACTTTTTACCTATTTTGTTACATTACAGCCTCAATGTTTTGTTAATCTGAATTTTATGTGATGGATCAGAACACAATAGTCTAAGGTGGTAAAGTGAAATTTTTTAGAAATAGAAAACAGATAATTGGCATTTGCTTATTTATTCACCCCCTTTGTTATGAAGCCCATAAAAAGCTCTGGTGCAACCAATTACCTTCAGAAGTCACATAATTAGGGAAATTATGCCACCTGTGTGCAATCTAAAAGCCCCAGAGGCTGCAACACCTAAGCAAGAGGCACCACTAACCAAACACTGCCATAAAGACCAAGGAGCTCTCCAAACAAGTAAGGGACAATGTTGTTGAGAAGTACAAGTCAGGGTTAGGTTAAAAAAAATATCCAAATCTTTGATGATCCCCAGGAGCACCATCAAATCTATCATAACCAAATGGAAAGAACATGGCACAACAGCAAACCTGCCAAGAGACGACTGTCCACCAAAACACATGGACCGGGCAAGGAGGGCATTAATCAGAGAGGCAGCACAGAGACCTAAGGTAACCCTGGAGGAGCTGCAGAGTTCCACAGCAGAGACTGGAGTATCTGTACATAGGACGACAATAAGCCGTAGGCTACATAGAGTTGGGCTTTATGGCAGAGTGGCCAGAAGAAAGCCATTACTTTCAGCAAAAAACAAAATGGCACGTTTTTAAAATTGCAAAAAGGCATGTGGGAGACTCCCAAAATGTATGGAGGAAGGTGCTCTGGTCTGATGAGACTAAAATTGAACTTTTTATCCATCAAAGAAAACGCTATGTCTGGCGCAAACCCAACACATCACATCACCCAAAGAGCACCATCCCCACAGTGAAACATGGTGGTGGCAGCATCATGCTGTGGGGATGGGACTGGGAAACTGGTCAGAGTTGAGGGAAAGATGGATGGTGCTAAATACAGGGATATTCTTGACCACAACCTGTACCACTCTGTGCGTGATTTGAGGCTAGGACGGAGGTTCACCTTCCAGCAGGACAATGACCCCAAACACACTGCTAAAGCAACACTTGGGGGGTTTAAGGGGAAACATGTAAATGTGTTGGAATGGCCGAGTCACAGCCCAGACCTCAATCCAATAGAAAATCTGTGGTCAGACTTAAGGATTGCTGTTCACAAGCACAAACCATCCAACTTGAAGGAGCTGGAGCAGTTTTGCAAAGAGGAATGGGCAAAAATCCCAGTGTAAGATCTGGCAAGCTCATAGAGACTTATCCAAAGCGACTTGGAGCTGTGATTGCCGCAAAAGGTGGCTCTACAAAGTATTGACTTTAGGGGCGAGAATACTTATGCACATTGACTGTTTCTGTTATTTTGCCCTATTTGTTGTTCGCTTTACAATAAAAAATAAAATAAAAAAACATCTTCAAAGTTGTGGCATGTTCTGTAAATGAAATGATGCAAATCCTCAATCCATGTTAATTCCAGGTTGTGAGGCAACAAAACATGAAAAATGCCAAGGGGGGTGAATACTTTTGCAAGGCACTGTATATATGTGTGTGTTTAAGTGAATGTATATGAGTATGCATGTCTGTATGTATATATATATATGTCGGTAAGGGCCCCCTTGCTGCTGAATCTTCTCACACTTGTATGAACTCCGCTGACACACTTCCACGCACAGAGCCTGGGAACGTGGCCTCCTCTGTGGCTGAATGGAGCTGCTGACTGCACTCAGTAATCCCCCTCCCTCCCCGGGGGTCTCCTGACCTGCTACGGGGGGTTACACTATTACTATCTTACAAATCTCATCATCAGGACCTGTTTATTTTTATGACTATTTCCTGTGTTTTATTAAAATGTCAGTGCCATAGAGGGACATTGCGAGCCCCCCCCACCCCCTGTATACAGCACAATCCCCTTCTTCACATTCACATCACGTGCCCCTCTCTACCCCCTTTTCTTTATCTGATGTTTCCTTTTATCACTCAATTCTTTCTCTTGAGTCTAATCAGCTTCTGCCCCCCAGGCCTAATTCAATCCCCCCCTCACTGACTACCAAAGCCCCATTATTTGCTGAGACAAGGAGTCCAATGAATGGACCTGTATTGAATAACCGTCTCAGAAGCTTTGAAAAATGAAGCGAGACGTAGAGTGCGGGGACATAGGACACTAATAGAGCGCTGTTATAGTCTTAGAGGATATTAATGTGCACTTAAAGGGCCTCTGTCACCCCAAAATCAAGCTGTTTTTAGGCTATTCTTAAAGAAAATGAAAACCTGACTGTATGTTGTGGTGTCCATTTTTTTCTAAAGTTAATCAATCCTGGGAAATTATAGTTGCTGTATTCATATGCAGATGAGCAGCTCATGCATACTAAGTAGCTGCTTTGATGTGCTAATTAGAATTACACTCTGCTTGACTGTCTCTGTAGTGGCCAAAATAAATACCCTCAGTGTTATCTGGTTAGTTAGACCACTCTCCCTCACTTATAAGCTGCACATTAGCATACTGGATCAATAATTAGCCTACTGGAGAAGCACATTAGCATACTGGAGCAGCAAAATCAATACTAAATATTTCAGAAATGATTTACTATAGAGAAAAAGTGCCAGTACAATGTATAATAAGTTTATAAAACTCCTTTAAAGTTAAATGGACTTCCTGTTGGTATGACAGAGTCCCTTTAAAGGTCCATTGTGCTCACATATATTTAAAATATACTCTACACTTTTTTAGAATATAAAAATAAATAATATTTTCTCTAATTTATTACCTCTGATATGCGATGGAATCTACCATTTTGTTTTCTGCTAAGCAACTTTCTGAGGTGAAAGAAGAATCTGAAGAAGTCGACGAAGCTATAATTAAATGCATGGAGGTGTTTTAATGAGACATCAATCATTCATTCACTTATTTTTTTTTTTTTCTCCTTCCTTCCTTCATTCATTCATTCACTCATTATTTCCATGATTCATTCCTTTGTTCATTCCTTTCTTCCTGCCGTCCTTCCTTCTTTCCTTAATTTGTTCATTTATTTCTTCATTCATTCAATTATTAATTCATAATTCCTTATTTCTTTAATGAATTCCTTTGTTCCTTCCTTCATTTTTTCATTAATTTCTTCATTCATCACTCCTTATTTCCTTCATTCATTCCTTTGTTCCTTCCTTCATTCATCTGTTAATTAAATTCTTCATTCATTTATTCATCATTCCTTATTTTCTTCATTCATTCCTTTGTTCCTTCCTTTCTCCCTACCTACCTTCCTTTCTTCCTTCTTTCATTCATTTGTTTATTCATTCATTCATCATCCCCTATTTCCTTCATTCATTCCTTTGTTACTCCCTTTGTTCCTGCCTTCCTTTCTTCCTTCCTTCATTTATTTGTTCATTATTTTCTTCATTGATTCATTTATTCCTTATTTCCTTCATTCATTCCTTTATTTCTTCCTTTCTCCATATCGTAATTTCTTCCATCCTTCATTAATTTGTTCATTCAGTAATTAATTAATTAATTCATTCATTCATCATTCCTTATTTCCTTCATTCATTCCTTTGTTCCTTCCTTTCCTCCTTCCTTCATTTATTTGTTCATTTATTTGTTCATTCATTCATTCATCATTCCTTATTTCCTTCATTCATTCCTTTGTTCCTTCCTTTCCTTTCCTCCTTCCTTCATTTATTTGTTTGTTCATTTCTTCATTCATTCATTCATCATTCCTTATTTCCTTCATTCATTCCTTTGTTCCTTCCTTTCCTCCTTCCTTCATTTATTTGTTTGTTCATTTCTTCATTCATTCATTCATCATTCCTTATTTCCTTCATTCATTCCTTTGTTCCTTCATTTCTTCCTACCTTCCTTTCTTCCTTCCTTCCTTCCTTCATTTGTTCATTCATTCATTCATCATTCCTTATTTCCTTCATTCCTTCCTTCGTCCCTTCCTTCCTTCCTTCCCTCCTTATTTCCTTTATTTACTGTTGGTGGATACTCCCATGCATTTCATTGATCATTCAAAGTTATTTATTTTAGCAACAACAATTAAAATATGTATGGTTGGAGGATAATTGGTCCAGGACCGGAAAGAAAGGGAATTGGTGCTGACGGAGGATGGGAGAAATATTCTGGCACGGGCTGATGTCCTTTCTGCCCTGAGCTGCCCTGGGTGCCCGAGGACACAAAGTGGATTAGGATACTTCATCATGGCCACCAACATAGTTGACCTAAACTTGACTAACTAATACCCAGATAATAATACATTGTGGTGATACAGTGCTGGTTTGTACCTTGATGGACAAAATAATGGAAAGACCCAACAATATATGAATACTAGCGAATTGCCCGTCAAAAAATGACGGCAATGAAATTGTAAGGTAGCTAATGCTGGTTGGTGTCTAATAATGAAATATGTAATACATTAATAAATGAATATACTTTACGTATTTTGAAGCATTGTGTTGAAGAGCTGGCAATCCGTTTTGATGTTACTGCAGCATTAGTGGTGTGGAGCTGCTGTGTAAGCGTGCTGAATGTGTGCAGTGTAATACTGTGCGTGCGCGAAGAAAGACTAAACCGTTAGCGTAGTGGTGTACTTCCTCATTGGTGTAAAATGGCGGGTAATGTGTGGTATGCGTCTTAGCGGAATATCCGTAGGTCTTGTGTGGTGTTTTGCGAGTTTCTTGTGGTGTTTTGCGTCTTTAGACTGCTGTAGCCTCGTTTTCGTTTTGTTCGGCGGCCATTTTTTCTCTCGCTTAGAGAATTTTTTAGTGTCTAAACTCTTTTATTTTGAGTTAAATGAAGGTGTAAGTTGTTTTTTTGAGGTCCTGGATGCTCCCTCTTGCTGTAGGTAAGCTTTTTATGTTTGTATGTATTTATTGTGTTTTTAATTTTTTCCTGTTCACGAGTTGCGGACGATTTTTGCGAGGTCGTAATGAGTGGTAACATGTCTTGTATGTTGTTTGCGTTGCGAGGTAAAGTTTGCGAGGGTCGCAGTTGGTGTGTCGTGTTGTTTGCGTTGCGACGTACAGTTTGCGAAGGTCGCAGTTGCTGTGTCGTGGTGTTTGCGTTACAACGTAAAGTTTGCGAGGGTCGCAGTTGCTGGCAAGGAGCGCCTTCGGCCCTCCATGCCAGCAACTGAGGCCCTCGCCCACGGCCCTCGCTATGGGAGGGCCGCGGCTCGCTGCGCGAGCCTGCAAGCGTTAGCAACAACTTGTATGCTCACAACTATATATGTGATTATGGTCCTAATAAGGAGTAGGGCCACCCTTTGCATTTAGTACAACTTCAGTCCTTCTTGGAATGGTGTCATACAAGATATTGGACCATTCTCTAGAAGTAAAGCCTCCTTGATGAATAAAGAAGGTAGAAGTTCACTTCACAATCTGTTATCCATAAATGTTCAATCATGTTTGGATCTGGTGATAGGGGAGGACATGGTAGGTCGTTGACTTCATCATGGTGTTCAAGAAAGCACTCTAGTTTAGCAGAGTGTAGGGGAGCATTATAATCCTGGTATAAGGGAACATCACAGAGAATCAGTGTTTGCACCAGAGGGTGAACTTGGTCCTGTGAAATTGCCTCATATTCTTAGGACATTTCATAAATAGCCAGATAGTGTAGAAAATACAAATAAACGGCACCCGGTACCTCTCTGTGATGATATGTTATCTTCCCATGAGACTGAATCTGGATCTTCCCTATTTATAGCATGCAGCATATGGACAACTGTCGTGTCCAAGCAGGAGAAGCTTGTTATTTTAATTATGTGTTGGTCATTAATACAATTCCTATTTAATAATTTATAATATCAGTACTCAATTTTACATTCATTTTTTTTTCCAGCTTAGAGTATCTCCCTCTCAGCTTAGTGTTTGTCTCCACCTTGATAAGGTTAATAAGGGTAGGTTGGTGGGTTTTGGCTGATAGACAGGAATAAAAGGTTTTAGGAACAATCAGATCTGATAAGAGAATAAACCATCACCTATAGGCTGCTTTAACAGAAAAAAGGCCTGTTGCTAAGGGAAACCTGTAAAACAACAAATCTGGAGCCAGTACAGATCATTGTGTTAGTGGTAAACATTATGTCTGAAAATTTAGCAGCTACCTGGTTGACAAAGTCAACTCCACCAATGACCTTATAGTGGGTAGATACCGCCAGCAGTATGTTTAATAAGTAAGTTTAATGTGGAATAATGTTTTTATTTTTTTAATTTTGAATATGAATTGTATTAATTGTCAATACTGGTTAATTAATTATAAACAGAGTCTATGCCTAATATAGATTTATTTTTATTGATGTATTAATAATTATAATATTATTAATAATAATAATAATAATAATTTAGGTAAAAGAAAAGAGCAGCTTTATATACAGTATATGTGTCTGGTTGTACTTATATATAATAAGGTACTGGAGTGGGTTGCCAGTTTCTTCTGCAAAGGAATGCGATTGGTCTGACCTCTCTGCCCATCTTGGGTGACTCTACATTGTATGTCTCACAGCTTCATTGAGGAAGGGAATAGGCAGATTTCATATATAAGAAGGGGGATATCATATATAGGTGTGTGGTGATCTTATTACTGGTATATTGCCATTGGAAAAGAGAAATAATAACTGTGAATAGAAGAAGACTGAATAACCCATGAACAGAATAAAATGCAAATATGCACCGATCAATCTGCGTTCTGATGTAAGCCATATTCTATCCCAAGGATCTGACCTATATCTCAGAGCTGGAGGTCACTGATGCCACTATTATAACAACTTTACAGTTTATTTCTGATTGAGTCCACATGTTAATTCACACAAAACTGTTAGGTGGTTTTACCCATATAGAGTTTTTGACAAGGACACATTGTCTCATATACAATACACATATATTTATAGTTGATTGGATTGGGTACTTTAGTTTGTAGGATGGATTTAGGTGTATTTAGAGATTCTAAAACTGAAAACTCTATTGACAGCAAAACAAACTTTATAGACCTGGTAACGACTGTCTATATAAGAAAATTAAAATATTAATAATACTGTTAAAGGGCAACGGCAATACCCTAATAACATCAGCTAGATATTCTTAATGAGGCATTGACCATTCATTAATGTATTCCTTTATTCCTTCTTTACTTCATTCATACATTCATATTAATTGATTTAAAAAATAATATTCAATAATAATCTTACTTTCAAATATCAGAGACATATACTGCTTTGGGGAGGGGAGGCAGCTTTGACTAGCGCGCAGGGCTACATTTTCAGGCACAAGGTTGCATCAACACAATGCTTTCCACTATCTGGAGTGATTTCATTTACGAGCGACCTTCTGCTGTAGGGGCTGCTCCTGACGTTAGAGGGGTTGTTTAAGAAGAGTGCATGAATAGTCTGAAGGCAGGATCGGAACAAATCTTCTACCGATGCAAATGTTTGGAATAATGTGACTATAACATCTGATAAATATTTTTTGCCACCCCTCAGTATAGAGTCCACCATCATCTGTTCTTGTTGTTTAGTCGCTCAGTCATGTCCGACTCTACATGACCAAATTGACAACAGCATGCCAGGCACATTTTGTGTCTGGTTGTGCTTAATCATACACTTTTCTTGGCAAAGATACTGGAGTGGGTTGCCAGTTCCTTCTCCAGTAGACTGTGATTTGTCTGACCTCTCTGCAATGACCTGACCATCCTGGGGGACCCTACATGTTATAGCTCACAGCTTCATTGAAGTACACAATCCCCTTCACCACAAATAGGTAGTGGTAGGGGTCATTATCTGTTCAATGAGAGTAATTAATTCTGGCACTAGTCTGGTGTTGCTATACAACTCACAAAAAAAAACTCTATTTTATTTAAAATCCTCTATTTTATATTTTTTGCTGTTTGCTCCTCCTCTGACAAAAAGCAGAAATCTGAGATGTCACATTTCCTAGACAAATATTTCCATCTGCAATCTTGAGACACTGGCCAAGACTATCTTGCTCACTGAGTGACTCTTATTCTCAATGACAAGTCCAAGTTGTAGGTAAAGCCATTACACAGGGTCACAACGATTGGCAGAGATAGGTTTCACAAACTGGACACAACATGTTATTGATGTCCAATAGGTGGAATTCCAGTGGCCCAAAGATACGAGGACGTAAAGTGCCCACAGTGTGTTTTTCCACTGAGCTGTGAACGAGATCCTAACGAGATACACAAAGGAGCATTTGTAAAACACTTAAACGGCTCAGCGTTTCTTTTAGAAAAAATAGAGTTTTTCTTTATCATTTGTGCACATCCTTTGTTAAAACACATAGCTTGGTTTCCCAATTAGTTATTATTAAGATAATCACTCAATCTATCACTTCCATGTAATACTGTTCTGGTAACTAATGTGCCCTTCTGGATTGCTACGTTGTGTTCTGGATCACTACCTGAAGCTGCGAGCTATACCATGTACGGTCACTCAAAATGGGCAGGTCATAGCAGAGAGGTCAGATAAATTGCGGTCCACTGAGAAGGAACTGGCAACCCACTCCAGTATCTCTGCCATGAAAACCATATGGATAAGCACAACCAGAAACACAGACAGGCGTGCTGCATCCATATGGTCACTGAGAGTCGGACACGACTGAAGAACTGGACCACAACAACTAATGTGTAAGAGGATAAAACAGAGCATTATGCTCATTGTCTTCAAGGCCAAAGGCTTTTCATCTTGCAAGCAGTTCTGCATCCTTGGATGATTGCTGACATATCTTCTTCCCTCCCACGGATGCCAGAACCTGATAGTTCTGGGATACGGACACAGAGGCTTCACTTTCTATGACTAAACCTGATAGTTTGGGTTTGTAGATAAATTATTTTGCAACTTACTCTCATTGGCCAAGGATGTAATAGAGTGCTTGTCCGCTCCTTGGACTATACTCCAGATCACATTTTCCAGATCATTTTCATATCTTCATCTTAATTGCCTTCTTTGTCTTCATGAGGCTACGCAAGTTTACCAAGTTCATTAGTCAAAGTACCTTGGATTTGGGGTGACACTTAAGGGGACTATCTGGTTACTTTCATGTGATTATGTAGACTGGCTGGTTATCTTCCAGCGTTAATGGGGACTGACTGGTTACCTTCCAATGCTCATGGGACCAGCTGGTTACATTCCCATGCTCATGGGGACCAGATGGTTACCATCCAATGCTCATGGTGATTAGCTGGTTACTTTCTAATGTTGATGGGGACCAGCTGGTTACATTCCCATGCTCATGGGGACCAGCTGGTTACCATCCAATGCTCAGGGTGACCAGCTGGTTACTTTCCAATGCTCATGGAGACCAGCTGGTTACATTCCCATGCTCATGGGAACCAGCTGGTTACCATCCAATGCTCATGGCGACCAGCTGGTTACTTTCCAATGCTCATGGTGACCAGCTGGTTACTTTCCAATGTTCATGGGGACCAGCTGGTTACCATTCAATGTTCATGGGGACCAGCGGGTTACTTTCCAATGCTCATGGGGACCAGCTGGTTACATTCCCATGCTCATGGGAACCAGCTGGTTACCATCCAATGCACATGGTGACCAGCTGGTTACTTTCCAATGTTCATGGTGACCAGCTGGTTACTTTCCAATGTTCATGGTGACCAGCTGGTTACCATCCAATGCTCATGGTGACCAGCTGGTTACTTTCCAATGCTCATGGGGACCAGCTGGTTACATTCCCATGCTCATGGGGACCAGCTGGTTACCATCCAATGCTCAGGGTGACCAGCTGGTTACTTTCCAATGCTCATGGAGACCAGCTGGTTACATTCCCATGCTCATGGGAACCAGCTGGTTACCATCCAATGCTCATGGTGACCAGCTGGTTACTTTCCAATGCTCATGGTGATCAGCTGATTATTTTCCAATGTTCATGGGGACCAGCTGGTTACCATTCAATGTTCATGGGGACCAGCGGGTTACTTTCCAATGCTCATGGGGACCAGCTGGTTACATTCCCATGCTCATGGGAACCAGCTGGTTACCATCTAATGCTCATGGTGACCAGCTGGTTACTTTCCAATGCTCATGGTGACCAGCTGGTTACTTTCCAATGTTCATGGGGACCAGCTGGTTACCATCCAATGCTCATGGTGACCAGCTGGTTACTTTCCAATGCTCATGGGGACCAGCTGGTTACATTCCCATGCTCATGGGGACCAGCTGGTTACCATCCAATGCTCAGGGTGACCAGCTGGTTACTTTCCAATGCTCATGGAGACCAGCTGGTTACATTCCTATGCTCATGGGAACCAGCTGGTTACCATCCAATACTCATGGTGACCAGCTGGTTACTTTCCAATGCTCATGGTGACCAGCTGGTTACTTTCCAATGTTCATGGGGACCAGCTGGTTACCATTCAATGTTCATGGGGACCAGCGGGTTACTTTCCAAAGCTCATGGGGACCAGCTGGTTACATTCCCATGCTCATGGGAACCAGCTGGTTACCATCCAATGCTCATGGTGACCAGCTGGTTACTTTCCAATGCTCATGGTGACCAGCTGGTTACTTTCCAATGTTCATGGGGACCAGCTGGTTACCATCCAATGCTCATGGTGACCAGCTTGTTACTTTCCAATGCTCATGGTGACCAGTTGGTTACTTTCCAATGTTCATGGGGACCATCTGGTTACCACCCAATGCTCATGGGGACCAGCTGGTTACTTTCCAATGTTCATGGGGACCATCTGGTTACCTTCCAATACTTATGGGGACTGACTGATTACCTTCCAATACTCATGGATACTGGCTGGTTACCTTCTAGTGCTTATGGGGACCAACCGATTACCTTCCAAAGTTCATGGGTACACATTTTATCATGATCATACAACATGTGACAACCTGAGGTTGCACTTATTTGAATACATGACATTTTACCTGCAGTCTATAGCTGTGACTAATGGTAGATGTTGGTACAAAATGACTGGCTCAAAGATGTGTTCCTGAGGACTGGCAGATGAGGCCTGTAGGACTGATACAGGTCCTCAGACCAACTGTTAGGAACCAATGATCTACCCCATAACACCTTACATATCAATCTGACCACAACAGAGCGATACCCAGGATACATCCATCATCCTACCTCAGAAGTAAGAAACCCCCTTTCTGAGCCTTCTTGCTAAACCCCTGGACAGTACAAAGTCCAAACTCACATAATACGGCAACAATTCTTCCCAACTGGGCCATTGACTCCCAAGTGCCGGTGCACAGTTCCTTGGAGCCCAGTCTCATATCATAAGACCAGACAATGTCACTCTGCGATTGCTTCTAGCTCAGATGATCTGGGTCTGGGGGTGCACCTCTAGCCCTCAAGTCGCATTAATAGATCATAGACTATTTTATTGGCCCACTTTTGGTCAAGCATGGATATTCATTGAAACTTGGCTTTTATTGTCCCTTGCGCGCTTAAAGGGCCACTGTATTGGGCAAGTAATAGAGTTTCAGAAGTTTATTTTGATTAGCAATAACATCAGGATTTGATAAGAAGACATTTAATGCAGCTTTTATAAGTTACATTTGATTTTTGCTGTTAGGGTACTAACTGCTTTCCTCCACCCCTGTTAGGTGTCCAGGTGTAGAATAAGATCTGCCCAGGAGGCTCTCCTACTTCTCCTACTAATCTAGGTTTGCATGCAGTGGCCATTGAAAAGAAGACGCAAATAAAGACTCCTAGCAAGACAGATGATCTCCTCCCTCCCGGAATGTGATAGGGGTACAGAAAAGCATATCTGGAAACACTAAAGTAGTTTAATATGGATCCCTATTGCATGAGCACTACAGGGGCCCTTCAGCATCCTGACCCAGGTGATTGCTTAGTGCTGTAATCTCACTATTGAATAATACACATCTGAGGCCCATGTTCACTAAGCAGTGCTATTATTGGAGATATATTATACATTGCCCACTTACTAGTGAGAATCCTGAAATCTACTGGCATTGAAGAGGTTAAACACTCTTGCCTTAAAGCAGCCCCCCTCTCCAGAAATGTAACCCACCCTCCCCAGACACATTGTCACCAAAGTGTCATGAATGCTTCCAGGGACCAGCAGAGGATCAATGTTTTTTTTTTCCAAGGCCTAATCTAGGTAGATAGAATTGGCAGACCGGATGGGCCTTTCTGTTTTTTATCTGCTGGCCAGTTTTTATTGCTCTATATCTCCGTAGTACTGTCACTCCATGTCTACATTTCCTTCCTTATTAAGGTGCCGGCCTCTGTCAGTCCCCATTACCTGCGGGTGTCATGCTGAGTGCTAGCAGGGAGATGCTTCTCTCTCTCTCCACTGTGTGATTTCTAGGTCAGGTGCCAAGATGTGTGAGTGTGATTTATAGCCAGGAGCAGCGAGAGCCTCACAGGGCCGAGACGGCGTCACTACAGACGGTTATTAAAGGGCCACTGACATACCAAACTAAATCTGTAACTCATAGACAATGAACTGCGTCTGGGCCAGTGAGGGGGAAGAGGTGTGGTATCAATTTAAATCTTATCCTATTATCAAACAAAGGATGTGGAATCTGCCTGTTCCCTCCTTTCAATGATAATTACAAATACACACAAACATCATCCAGTTCTCAGTATGTGATGTGACAACACAAAATGGATTCCTGTACTCATAAACAAGAGTCTTAAAAAAAGGAAAAAAAAGATTGTGATGGAATGGGAGGAAACGTGAATTCAGATCTCTGTTCAGTTCCGTTGAAAGACTGCCACTGTGAATAGCCTTCCTGCTCAGGCTACAGACAGTACAAACAGATTTTCTCTATAAATGCTTTTATGCTCATGCCTACGCAGTTGCTGATCTACAGTGGCCCATTAAAGGGCCAGCCTACTGGTGTAATAGTTCTGGAAGGTGTTAAATCATCCGGAAAGTGACCCCGAGAACGTCCATCTCTGTGAGCCGGTCACTTTGCAGACATAGCTCTTATAAATACAGGTTGGATGGCAGATGCCACCTAGTCAGCGGCTACCAGCTATCAGGATGACCACGTGGGTATCCCGGCATGGCTCATCCCCCCCCCCCCCGCCCTGCAGCCATCCAAAGCACAGCAGGGGTTAAAAAGGTAATAAAAGGTGCAGAGTGCGGCCATCTGCTGTCCATCCATTGGTCAGGTCTGTAATTGCACCTAACGATGTCTGACCGCTGCTGCCCGCTCCACTGGTGCCGATAAGTGTGATATAGAGAGGAGACTGATAAGTGTGATATAGAGAGGAGACTGATAAGTGTGATATAGAGAGGAGGCTGATAAGTGTGACATAGAGAGGTGACTGATAAGTGTGATATAGAGATGTGACTGATAAGTGTGATATAGAGAGGAGACTGATAAGTGTGACATAGAGAGGTGACTGATAAGTGTGATATAGAGAGGAGGCTGATAAGTGTGACATAGAGAGGTGACTGATAAGTGTGATATAGAGAGGAGGCTGATAAGTGTGACATAGAGAGGTGACTGATAAGTGTGATATAGAGAGGAGACTGATAAGTGTGATTTAGAGAGGAGACTGATAAGTGTGATATAGAGAGGAGACTGATAAGTGTGACATAGAGAGGTGACTGATAAGTGTGATATAGAGAGGAGACTGATAAGTGTGATTTAGAGAGGAGACTGATACGTGTGATATAGAGAGGTGACTGATAAGTGTGATATAGAAAGGAGACTGATAAGTGTGATATAGAGAGGTGACTGATAAGTGTGATATAGAGAGGAGGCTGATAAGTGTGACATAGAGAGGTGACTGATAAGTGTGATATAGAGAGGAGACTGATAAGTGTGATTTAGAGAGGAGACTGATAAGTGTGATATAGAGAGGAGACTGATAAGTGTGACATAGAGAGGTGACTGATAAGTGTGATATAGAGAGGAGACTGATAAGTGTGATTTAGAGAGGAGACTGATAAGTGTGACATAGAGAGGTGACTGATAAGTGTGATATAGAGAGGAGACTGATAAGTGTGATTTAGAGAGGAGACTGATAAGTGTGATATAGAGAGGAGACTGATAAGTGTGACATAGAGAGGTGACTGATAAGTGTGATATAGAGAGGAGACTGATAAGTGTGATATAGAGAGGAGACTGATAAGTGTGATATAGAGAGGAGGCTGATAAGTGTGACATAGAGAGGTGACTGATAAGTGTGATATAGAGAGGAGACTGATAAGTGTGATTTAGAGAGGAGACTGATAAGTGTGATATAGAGAGGAGACTGATAAGTGTGACATAGAGAGGTGACTGATAAGTGTGATATAGAGAGGAGACTGATAAGTGTGATTTAGAGAGGAGACTGATACGTGTGATATAGAGAGGTGACTGATAAGTGTGATATAGAAAGGAGACTGATAAGTGTGATATAGAGAGGTGACTGATAAGTGTGATATAGAGAGGAGACTGATAAGTGTGATATAGAGAGGTGACTGATAAGTGTGATATAGAGAGGTCATTGATAAGTGTGATATAGAGAGGAGACTGATAAGTGTGATATAGAGAGGAGACTGATAAGTGTGATATAGAGAGGAGGCTGATAAGTGTGATATAGAGAGGAGACTGATAAGTGTGATATAGAGAGGAGACTGATAAGTGTGATATAGAGAGGAGGCTGATAAGTGTGATATAGAGAGGAGACTGATAAGTGTGATATAGAGAGGAGGCTGATAAGTGTGATATAGAGAGGAGGCTGATAAGTGTGATATAGTGAGGAGGCTGATAAGTGTGATATAGAGAGGAGACTGATAAGTGTAATATAGAGAGGAGGCTGATAAGTGTGATATAGAGAGGTGACTGATAAGTGTGATATAGAGAGGAGGCTGATAAGTGTGATATAGAGAGGAGGCTGATAAGTGTGATATAGAGAGGAGACTGATAAGTGTGATATAGAGAGGTGGATGATAAGTGTGATATAGAGAGGAGACTGATAAGTGTGATATAGAGAGGAGACTGATAAGTGTGATATAGAGAGGAGACTGATAAGTGTGATATAGAGAGGTGACTGATAAGTGTGATATAGAGAGGAGACTGATAAGTGTGATATAGAGAGGAGACTGATAAGTGTGATATAGAGAGGAGACTCATAAGTGTGATATAGAGAGGAGGCTGATAAGTGTGATATAGAGAGGAGGCTGATAAGTGTGATATAGAGAGGAGACTGATAAGTGTGATATAGAGAGAAGACTGATAAGTGTGATATAGAGAGGAGACTCATAAGTGTGATATAGAGAGGAGACTCATAAGTGTGATATAGAGAGGAGGCTGATAAGTGTGATATAGAGAGGAGGCTGATAAGTGTGATATAGAGAGGAGGCTGATAAGTGTGATATAGAGAGGAGGCTGATAAGTGTGATATAGAGAGGAGGCTGATAAGTGTTATATAGAGAGGAGGCTGATAAGTGTGATATAGAGAGGAGGCTGATAAGTGTGATATAGAGAGAAGACTGATAAGTGTGATATAGAGAGGAGACTCATAAGTGTGATATAGAGAGGAGACTCATAAGTGTGATATAGAGAGGAGGCTGATAAGTGTGATATAGAGAGGAGGCTGATAAGTGTGATATAGAGAGGAGGCTGATAAGTGTGATATAGAGAGGAGGCTGATAAGTGTGATATAGAGAGGAGGCTGATAAGTGTGATATAGAGAGGAGGCTGATAAGTGTGATATAGAGAGGAGGCTGATAAGTGTGATATAGAGAGGAGGCTGATAAGTGTGATATAGAGAGAAGACTGATAAGTGTGATATAGAGAGGAGGCTGATAAGTGTGATATAGAGAGGAAACTGATAAGTGTGATATAGAGAGGAGGCTGATAAGTGTGATATAGAGAGGTGACTGATAAGTGTGATATAGAGAGGAGGCTGATAAGTGTGATATAGAGAGGTGACTGATAAGTGTGATATAGAGAGGAGACTGATAAGTGTGATATAGAGAGGTGACTGATAAGTGTGATATAGAGAGGTGACTGATAAGTGTGATATAGAGAGGAGACTGATAAGTGTGATATAGAGAGGAGGCTGATAAGTGTGATATAGAGAGGAGGCTGATAAGTGTGATATAGAGAGGAGGCTGATAAGTGTGATATAGAGAGGAGGCTGATAAGTGTGATATAGAGAGGAGGCTGATAAGTGTGATATAGAGAGAAGACTGATAAGTGTGATATAGAGAGGAGGCTGATAAGTGTGATATAGAGAGGAAACTGATAAGTGTGATATAGAGAGGAGGCTGATAAGTGTGATATAGAGAGGTGACTGATAAGTGTGATATAGAGAGGAGGCTGATAAGTGTGATATAGAGAGGTGACTGATAAGTGTGATATAGAGAGGAGACTGATAAGTGTGATATAGAGAGGTGACTGATAAGTGTGATATAGAGAGGTGACTGATAAGTGTGATATAGAGAGGTGACTGATAAGTGTGATATAGAGAGGAGGCTGATAAGTGTGATATAGAGAGGTGACTGATAAGTGTGATATAGAGAGGAGACTGATAAGTGTGATATAGAGAGGAGACTGATAAGTGTGATATAGAGAGGTGACTGATAAGTGTGATATAGAGAGGAAACTGATAAGTGTGATATAGAGAGGAGACTGATAAGTGTGATATAGAGAGGACGCTGATAAGTGTGATATAGAGAGGAAACTGATAAGTGTGATATAGAGAGGAGGCTGATAAGTGTGATACAGAGAGGAAACTGATAAGTGTGATATAGAGAGGAGACTGATAAGTGTGATATAGAGAGGAGACTGATAAGTGTGATATAGAGAGGAGACTGATAAGTGTGATATAGAGAGAAGACTAATAAGTGTGATATAGAGAGGAGACTGATAAGTGTGATATAGAGAGAAGACTGATAAGTGTGATATAGAGAGGTGACTGATAAGTGTGATATAGAGAGGAGGCTGATAAGTGTGATATAGAGAGGAAACTGATAAGTGTGATATAGAGAGGAGGCTGATAAGTGTGATATAGAGAGGTGACTGATAAGTGTGATATAGAGAGGAGGCTGATAAGTGTGATATAGAGAGGTGACTGATAAGTGTGATATAGAGAGGAGACTGATAAGTGTGATATAGAGAGGTGACTGATAAGTGTGATATAGAGAGGAGACTGATAAGTGTGATATAGAGAGGTGACTGATAAGTGTGATATAGAGAGGAGACTGATAAGTGTGATATAGAGAGGAGACTAATAAGTGTGATATAGAGAGGAGACGGATAAGTGTGATATAGAGAGGAGACTGATAAGTGTGATATAGAGAGGAGACTGATAAGTGTGATAAAGAGAGGAGACGGATAAGTGTGATATAGAGAGGAGACTGATAAGTGTGATATAGAGAGGTGACTGATAAGTGTGATATAGAGAGGAGACTGATAAGTGTGATATAGAGAGGTGACTGATAAGTGTGATATAGAGAGGTGACTGATAAGTGTGATATAGAGAGGAGGATGATAAGTGTGATATAGAGAGGAGGATGATAAGTGTGATATAGAGAGGTGACTGATAAGTGTGATATAGAGAGGAGACTGATAAGTGTGATATAGAGAGGAGACTGATAAGTGTGATATAGAGAGGAGACTGATAAGTGTGATATAGAGAGGAGGCTGATAAGTGTGATATAGAGAGGAGGCTGATAAGTGTGATATAGAGAGGAGACTGATAAGTGTGATATAGAGAGGAGACTGATAAGTGTGATATAGAGAGGAGGCTGATAAGTGTGATATAGAGAGGAGACTGATAAGTGTGATATAGAGAGGAGACTGATAAGTGTGATATAGAGAGGAGGCTGATAAGTGTGATATAGAGAGGAGGCTGATAAGTGTGATATAGAGAGGAGGCTGATAAGTGTGATATAGAGAGGAGACTGATAAGTGTGATATAGAGAGGTGACTGATAAGTGTGATATAGAGAGGTGGCTGATAAGTGTGATATAGAGAGGAGACTGATAAGTGTGATATAGAGAGGAGGCTGATAAGTGTGATATAGAGAGGAGGCTGATAAGTGTGATATAGAGAGGTGGCTGATAAGTGTGATATAGAGAGGAGGCTGATAAGTGTGATATAGAGAGGAGACTGATAAGTGTGATATAGAGAGGTGGCTGATAAGTGTGATATAGAGAGGAGACTGATAAGTGTGATATAGAGAGGAGACTGATAAGTGTGATATAGAGAGGAGACTGATAAGTGTGATATAGAGAGGTGACTGATAAGTGTGATATAGAGAGGAGACTGATAAGTGTGATATAGAGAGGTGACTGATAAGTGTGATATAGAGAGGAGACTGATAAGTGTGATATAGAGAGGAGGCTGATAAGTGTGATATAGAGAGGAGACTGATAAGTGTGATATAGAGAGGAGACTGATAAGTGTGATATAGAGAGGTGACTGATAAGTGTGATATAGAGAGGTGACTGATAAGTGTGATATAGAGAGGTGACTGATAAGTGTGATATAGAGGAGGCTGATAAGTGTGATATAGAGAGGAGACTGATAAGTGTGATATAGAGAGGTGACTGATAAGTGTGATATAGAGGAGGCTGATAAGTGTGATATAGAGAGGAGACTGATAAGTGTGATATAGAGAGGTGACTGATAAGTGTGATATAGAGAGGAGACTGATAAGTGTGATATAGAGAGGAGACTGATAAGTGTGATATAGAGGAGGCTGATAAGTGTGATATAGAGAGGAGACTGATAAGTGTGATATAGAGAGGTGACTGATAAGTGTGATATAGAGAGGTGGCTGATAAGTGTGATATAGAGAGGTGACTGATAAGTGTGATATAGAGAGGAGGCTGATAAGTGTGATATAGAGAGGAGACTGATAAGTGTGATATAGAGAGGAGACTGATAAGTGTGATATAGAGAGGTGACTGATAAGTGTGATATAGAGAGGTGACTGATAAGTGTGATATAGAGAGGTGACTGATAAGTGTGATATAGAGGAGGCTGATAAGTGTGATATAGAGAGGAGACTGATAAGTGTGATATAGAGAGGTGACTGATAAGTGTGATATAGAGAGGAGGCTGATAAGTGTGATATAGAGAGGTGACTGATAAGTGTGATATAGAGAGGTGACTGATAAGTGTGATATAGAGAGGTGACTGATAAGTGTGATATAGAGAGGTGACTGATAAGTGTGATATAGAGAGGAGACTGATAAGTGTGATATACAGAGGAGGCTGATAAGTGTGATATAGAGAGGTGACTGATAAGTGTGATATAGAGAGGTGACTGATAAGTGTGATATAGAGAGGTGACTGATAAGTGTGATATAGAGAGGAGACTGATAAGTGTGATATACAGAGGAGGCTGATAAGTGTGATATAGAGAGGTGACTGATAAGTGTGATATAGAGAGGTGACTGATAAGTGTGATATAGAGAGGAGACTGATAAGTGTGATATAGAGAGGAGACTGATAAGTGTGATATAGAGAGGTGACTGATAAGTGTGATATAGAGAGGAGGCTGATAAATGTGATATAGAGAGGAGGCTGATAAGTGTGATATAGAGAGGTGACTGATAAGTGTGATATAGAGAGGTGGCTGATAAGTCTGATATAGAGAGGAGACTGATAAGTGTGATATAGAGAGGAGACTGATAACTGTGATATAGAGAGGTGACTGATAAGTGTGATATAGAGAGGAGACTGATAAGTGTGATATAGAGAGGTGACTGATAAGTGTGATATAGAGAGGTGACTGATAAGTGTGATATAGAGAGGTGGCTGATAAGTGTGATATAGAGAGGAGACTGATAAGTGTGATATAGAGAGAAGACTGATAAGTGTGATATAGAGAGGAGACTGATAAGTGTGATATAGAGAGGAGACTGATAAGTGTGATATAGAGAGGAGACTGATAAGTGTGATATAGAGAGGAGACTGATAAGTGTGATATAGAGAGGTGACTGATAAGTGTGATATAGAGAGGTGACTGATAAGTGTGATATAGAGAGGAGGCTGATAAGTGTGATATAGAGAGGAGGCTGATAAGTGTGATATAGAGAGGAGACTGATAAGTGTGATATAGAGAGGAGGCTGATAAGTGTGATATAGAGAGGAGACTGATAAGTGTGATATAGAGAGGAGGCTGATAAGTGTGATATAGAGAGGAGACTGATAAGTGTGATATAGAGAGGAGACTGATAAGTGTGATATAAAGAGGTGGCTGATAAGTGTGATATAGAGAGGAGACTGATAAGTGTGATATAGAGCGATAACTGATAAGTGTGATATAGAGAGGAGACTGATAAGTGTGATATAGAGAGGAGGCTGATAGGTGTGATATAGAGAGGTGACTGATAAGTGTGATATAGAGAGGTGACTGATAAGTGTGATATAGAGAGGAGACTGATAAGTGTGATATAGAGAGGAGACTGATAAGTGTGATATAGAGAGGAGGCTGATAAGTGTGATAAAGAGAGGAGGCTGATAAGTGTGATATAGAGAGGAGACTGATAAGTGTGATATAGAGAGGAGGCTGATAAGTGTGATATAGAGAGGAGACTGATAAGTGTGATATAGAGAGGTGACTGATAAGTGTGATATAGAGAGGAGACTGATAAGTGTGATATAGAGAGGTGACTGATAAGTGTGATATAGAGAGGAGACTGATAAGTGTGATATAGAGAGGAGACTGATAAGTGTGATATAGAGAGGTGACTGATAAGTGTGATATAGAGAGGAGGCTGATAAGTGTGATATAGAGAGGTGACTGATAAGTGTGATATAGAGAGGAGACTGATAAGTGTGATATAGAGAGGTGACTGATAAGTGTGATATAGAGAGGAGGCTGATAAGTGTGATATAGAGAGGAGACTGATAAGTGTGATATAGAGAGGAGGCTGATAAGTGTGATATAGAGAGGAGACTGATAAGTGTGATATAGAGAAGAGGCTGATAAGTGTGATATAGAGAGGTGACTGATAAGTGTGTTATAGAGAGGTGACTGATAAGTGTGATATAGAGAGGAGACTGATAAGTGTGATATAGAGAAGAGGCTGATAAGTGTGATATAGAGAGGAGACTGATAAGTGTGATATAGAGATGTGACTGATAAGTGTGATATAGAGAGGAGGCTGATAAGTGTGATATAGAGAGGAGACTGATAAGTGTGATATATAGAGGAGACTGATAAGTGTGATATAGAGAGGTGACTGATAAGTGTGATATAGAGAGGTGACTGATAAGTGTGATATAGAGAGGTGACTGATAAGTGTGATATAGAGAGGAGACTGATAAGTGTGATATAGAGAGGTGACTGATAAGTGTGATATAGAGAGGTGACTGATAAGTGTGATATAGAGAGGAGGCTGATAAGTGTGATATAGAGAGGAGACTGATAAGTGTAAAATATAGAGAGGAGGCTGATAAGTGTGATATAGAGAGGTGACTGATAAGTGTGATATAGAGAGGTGACTGATAAGTGTGATATAGAGAGGTGACTGATAAGTGTGATATAGAGAGGTGACTGATAAGTGTGATATAGAGAGGAGACTGATAAGTGTGATATAGAGAGGAGACTGATAAGTGTGATATAGAGAGGAGACTGATAAGTGTGATATAGAGAGGAGACTGATAAGTGTGATATAGAGAGGAGACTGATAAGTGTGATATAGAGAGGAGACTGATAAGTGTGATATAAAGAGGAGACTGATAAGTGTGATATAGAGAGGAGACTGATAAGTGTGATATAGAGAGGAGACTGATAAGTGTGATATAGAGAGGTGACTGATAAGTGTGATATAGAGAGGTGACTGATAAGTGTGATATAGAGAGGAGACTGATAAGTGTGATATAGAGAGGTGACTGATAAGTGTGATATAGAGAGGAGACTGATAAGTGTGATATAGAGAGGAGGCTGATAAGTGTGATATAGAGAGGTGACTGATAAGTGTGATATAGAGAGGAGACTGATAAGTGTGATATAGAGAGGTGACTGATAAGTGTGATATAGAGAGGAGACTGATAAGTGTGATATAGAGAGGAGACTGATAAGTGTGATATAGAGAGGTGACTGATAAGTGTGATATAGAGAGGAGACTGATAAGTGTGATATAGAGAGGTGACTGATAAGTGTGATATAGAGAGGAGACTGATAAGTGTGATATAGAGAGGAGGCTGATAAGTGTGATATAGAGAGGAGGCTGATAAGTGTGATATAGAGAGGTGACTGATAAGTGTGATATAGAGAGGAGGCTGATAAGTGTAATATAGAGATGTGACTGATAAGTGTGATATAGAGAGGAGGCTGATAAGTGTGATATAGAGAGGTGACTGATAAGTGTGATATAGAGAGGAGGCTGATAAGTGTGATATAGTGAGGAGACTGATAAGTGTGATATAGAGAGGTGACTGATAAGTGTGATATAGAGAGGAGACTGATAAGTGTGATATAGAGAGGTGACTGATAAGTGTGATATAGAGAGGAGACTGATAAGTGTGATATAGAGAGGAGACTGATAAGTATGATACAGAGATGTGACTGATAAGTGTGATATAGAGAGGTGACTGATAAGTGTGATATAGAGAGGAGACTGATAAGTGTGATATAGAGAGGTGACTGATAAGTGTGATATAGAGAGGAGACTGATAAGTGTGATATAGAGAGGAGACTGATAAGTATGATACAGAGATGTGACTGATAAGTGTGATATAGAGAGGTGACTGATAAGTGTGATATAGAGAGGTGACTGATAAGTGTGATATAGAGAGGAGGCTGATAAGTGTGATATAGAGAGGTGACTGATAAGTGTGATATAGAGAGGAGGCTGATAAGTGTGATATAGTGAGGAGACTGATAAGTGTGATATAGAGAGGTGACTGATAAGTGTGATATAGAGAGGAGACTGATAAGTGTGATATAGAGAGGTGACTGATAAGTGTGATATAGAGAGGAGACTGATAAGTGTGATATAGAGAGGAGACTGATAAGTATGATACAGAGATGTGACTGATAAGTGTGATATAGAGAGGTGACTGATAAGTGTGATATAGAGAGGAGACTGATAAGTGTGATATAGAGAGGAGGCTGATAAGTGTGATATAGAGAGGAGGCTGATAAGTGTGATATAGAGAGGTGACTGATAAGTGTGATATAGAGAGGTGACTGATAAGTGTGACATAGAGAGGAGACTGATAAGTGTGATATAGAGAGGAGACTGATAAGTGTGATATAGAGAGGTGACTGATAAGTGTGATATAGAGAGGTGACTGATAAGTGTGATATAGAGAGGAGACTGATAAGTGTGATATATAGAGGTGACTGATAAGTGTGATATAGAGAGGAGACTGATAAGTGTGATATATAGAGGTGACTGATAAGTGTGATATAGAGAGGAGGCTGATAAGTGTGATATAGAGAGGAGACTGATAAGTGTGATATAGAGAGGTGACTGATAAGTGTGATATAGAGAGGTGACTGATAAGTGTGATATAGAGAGGAGACTGATAAGTGTGATATATAGAGGTGACTGATAAGTGTGATATAGAGAGGAGGCTGATAAGTGTGATATAGAGAGGAGACTGATAAGTGTGATATAGAGAGGAGGCTGATAAGTGTGATATAGAGAGGTGACTGATAAGTGTGATATAGAGAGGTGACTGATAAGTGTGATATAGAGAGGTGACTGATAAGTGTGATATAGAGAGGAGGCTGATAAGTGTGATATAGAGAGGTGACTGATAAGTGTGATATAGAGAGGAGGCTGATAAGTGTGATATAGAGAGGTGACTGATAAGTGTGATATAGAGAGGAGGCTGATAAGTGTGATATAGAGAGGTGACTGATAAGTGTGATATAGAGAGGAGACTGATAAGTGTGATATAGAGAGGTGACTGATAAGTGTGATATAGAGAGGAGACTGATAAGTGTGATATAGAGAGGTGACTGATAAGTGTGATATAGAGAGGAGACTGATAAGTGTGATATAGAGAGGTGACTGATAAGTGTGATATAGAGAGGAGACTGATAAGTGTGATATAGGGAGGAGACTGATAAGTGTGATATAGAGAGGTGACTGATAAGTGTGATATAGAGAGGAGGCAGATAAGTGTGATAAAGAGAGGAGACTGATAAGTGTGATATAGAGAGGTGACTGATAAGTGTGATATAGAGAGGTGACTGATAAGTGTGATATAGAGAGGAGACTGATAAGTGTGATATAGAGAGGTGACTGATAAGTGTGATATAGAGAGGAGGCTGATAAGTGTGATATAGAGAGGTGACTGATAAGTGTGATATAGAGAGGTGACTGATAAGTGTGATATAGAGAGGAGGCTGATAAGTGTGATATAGAGAGGAGGCTGATAAGTGTGATATAGAGAGGAGGCTGATAAGTGTGATATAGAGAGGAGGCTGATAAGTGTGATATAGAGAGGAGGCTGATAAGTGTGATATAGAGATGTGACTGATAAGTGTGATATAGAGAGGAGGCTGATAAGTGTGATATAGAGAGGAGACTGATAAGTGTGATATAGAGAGGAGACTGATAAGTGTGATATAGAGAGGTGACTGATAAGTGTGATATAGAGAGGTGACTGATAAGTGTGATATAGAGAGGAGACTGATAAGTGTGATATAGAGAGGTGACTGATAAGTGTGATATAGAGAGGAGACTGATAAGTGTGATATAGAGAGGTGACTGATAAGTGTGATATAGAGAGGTGACTGATAAGTGTGATATAGAGAGGTGACTGATAAGTGTGATATAGAGAGGTGACTGATAAGTGTGATATAGAGAGGAGACTGATAAGTGTGATATAGAGAGGAGACTGATAAGTGTGATATAGAGAGGAGACTGATAAGTGTGATATAGAGAGGAGGCTGATAAGTGTGATATAGAGAGGTGACTGATAAGTGTGATATAGAGAGGTGACTGATAAGTGTGATATAGAGAGGAGACTGATAAGTGTGATATAGAGAGGTGACTGATAAGTGTGATATAGAGAGGAGGCTGATAAGTGTGATATAGAGCGGAGACTGATAAGTGTGATATAGAGAGGTAACTGATAAGTGTGATATAGAGAGGAGGCTGATAAGTGTGATATAGAGAGGAGACTGATAAGTGTGATATAGAGAGGAGACTGATAAGTGTTATATAGAGAGGAGACGGATAAGTGTGATATAGAGAGGTGACTGATAAGTGTGATATAGAGAGGAGACTGATAAGTGTGATATAGAGAGGTGACTGATAAGTGTGATATAGAGAGGAGACTGATAAGTGTGATATAGAGAGGAGACTGATAAGTGTGATATAGAGAGGAGACTGATAAGTGTGATATAGAGAGGAGACTGATAAGTGTGATATAGAGAGGAGACTGATAAGTGTGATATAGAGAGGAGACTGATAAGTGTGATATAGAGAGGAGGCTGATAAGTGTGATATAGAGAGGAGACTGATAAGTGTGATATAGAGAGGAGACTGATAAGTGTGATATAGAGAGGAGACTGATAAGTGTGATATAGAGAGGAGACTGATAAGTGTTATATAGAGAGGAGACGGATAAGTGTGATATAGAGAGGAGGCTGATAAGTGTGATATAGAGAGGAGGCTGATAAGTGTGATATAGAGAGGAGACTGATAAGTGTGATATAGAGAGGAGACTGATAAGTGTGATATAGAGAGGAGGCTGATAAGTGTGATATAGAGAGGAGGCTGATAAGTGTGATATAGAGAGGAGACTGATAAGTGTAATATAGAGAGGTGACTGATAAGTGTGATATAGAGAGGAGGCTGATAAGTGTGATATAGAGAGGAGACTGATAAGTGTGATATAGAGAGGAGGCTGATAAGTGTGATATAGAGAGGAGGCTGATAAGTGTGATATAGAGAGGAGACTGATAAGTGTGATATAGAGAGGAGGCTGATAAGTGTGATATAGAGAGGAGGCTGATAAGTGTGATATAGAGAGGAGGCTGATATGTGTGATATAGAGAGGAGGCTGATAAGTGTGATATAGAGAGGAGACTGATAAGTGTGATATAGAGAGGTGACTGATAAGTGTGATATAGAGAGGTGACTGATAAGTGTGATATAGAGAGGAGGCTGATAAGTGTGATATAGAGAGGTGACTGATAAGTGTGATATAGAGAGGAGGCTGATAAGTGTGATATAGAGAGGAGACTGATAAGTGTTATATAGAGAGGAGACGGATAAGTGTGATATAGAGAGGAGGCTGATAAGTGTGATATAGAGAGGAGGCTGATAAGTGTGATATAGAGAGGTGACTGATAAGTGTGATATAGAGAGGAGACTGATAAGTGTGATATAGAGAGGAGACTGATAAGTGTAATATAGAGAGGTGACTGATAAGTGTGATATAGAGAGGAGGCTGATAAGTGTGATATAGAGAGGTGACTGATAAGTGTGATATAGAGAGGTGACTGATAAGTGTGATATAGAGAGGAGGCTGATAAGTGTGATATAGAGAGGTGACTGATAAGTGTGATATAGAGAGGAGGCTGATAAGTGTGATATAGAGAGGAGGCTGATAAGTGTGATATAGAGAGGTGACTGATAAGTGTGATATAGAGAGGAGGCTGATAAGTGTGATATAGAGAGGAGGCTGATAAGTGTGATATAGAGAGGAGACTGATAAGTGTGATATAGAGAGGTGACTGATAAGTGTGATATAGAGAGGTGACTGATAAGTGTGATATAGAGAGGAGGCTGATAAGTGTGATATAGAGAGGTGACTGATAAGTGTGATATAGAGAGGAGGCTGATAAGTGTGATATAGAGAGGAGGCTGATAAGTGTGATATAGAGAGGAGGCTGATAAGTGTGATATAGAGAGGAGACTGATAAGTGTGATATAGAGAGGTGACTGATAAGTGTGATATAGGGAGGTGACTGATAAGTGTGATATAGAGAGGAAGCTGATAAGTGTCATATAGAGAGGAGACTGATAAGTGTGATATAGAGAGGAGGCTGATAAGTGTGATATAGAGAGGAGACTGATAAGTGTGATATAGAGAGGAAGCTGATAAGTGTCATATAGAGAGGAGACTGATAAGTGTGATATAGAGAGGAGGCTGATAAGTGTGATATAGAGAGGTGACTGATAAGTGTGATATAGAGAGGAGGCTGATAAGTGTGATATAGAGAGGAAGCTGATAAGTGTCATATAGAGAGGAGACTGATAAGTGTGATATAGAGAGGAGGCTGATAAGTGTCATATAGAGAGGAGACTGATAAGTGTGATATAGAGAGGAGGCTGATAAGTGTGATATAGAGAGGTGACTGATAAGTGTGATATAGAGAGGAGGCTGATAAGTGTGATATAGAGAGGAGGCTGATAAGTGTGATATAGAGAGGAGACTGATAAGTGTGATATAGAGAGGTAACTGATAAGTGTGATATAGAGAGGAGACTGATAAGTGTGATATAGAGAGGAGACTGATAAGTGTGATATAGAGAGGTGACTGATAAGTGTGATATAGGGAGTACACTGATAAGTGTGATATAGAGAGGTGACTGATAAGTGTGATATAGAGAGGAGGCTGATAAGTGTGATATAGAGAGGAGACTGATAAGTGTGATATAGAGAGGTGTCTGATAAGTGTGATATAGAGAGGAGGCTGATAAGTGTGATATAGAGAGGTGACTGATAAGTGTGATATAGAGAGGAGACTGATAAGTGTGATATAGAGAGGTGACTGATAAGTGTGATATAGAGAGGAGACTGATAAGTGTGATATAGAGAGGAGACTGATAAGTGTGATATAGAGAGGAGACTGATAAGTGTGATATAGAGAGGTGACTGATAAGTGTGATATAGAGAGGAGACTGATAAGTGTGATATAGAGAGGTGACTGATAAGTGTGATATAGAGAGGAGACTGATAAGTGTTATATAGAGAGGAGGCTGATAAGTGTGATATAGAGAGGAGACTGATAAGTGTGATATAGAGAGGTGACTGATAAGTGTGATATAGAGAGGAGACTGATAAGTGTGATATAGAGAGGAGACTGATAAGTGTGATATAGAGAGGAGACTGATAAGTGTGATATAGAGAGGAGGCTGATAAGTGTGATATAGAGAGGTGACTGATAAGTGTGATATAGAGAGGTGACTGATAAGTGTGATATAGAGAGGTGACTGATAAGTGTGATATAGAGAGGTGACTGATAAGTGTGATATAGAGAGGAGACTGATAAGTGTGATATAGAGAGGAGGCTGATAAGTGTGATATAGAGAGGTGACTGATAAGTGTGATATAGAGAGGTGACTGATAAGTGTGATATAGAGAGGATGCTGATAAGTGTGATATAGAGAGGAGACTGATAAGTGTGATATAGAGAGGAGGCTGATAAGTGTGATATAGAGAGGTGGCTGATAAGTGTGATATAGAGAGGTGACTGATAAGTGTGATATAGAGAGGAGACTGATAAGTGTGATATAGAGAGGTGGCTGATAAGTGTGATATAGAGAGGTGGCTGATAAGTGTGATATAGAGAGGTGACTGATAAGTGTGATATAGAGAGGTGACTGATAAGTGTGATATAGAGAGGAGACTGATAAGTGTGATATAGAGAGGTGACTGATAAGTGTGATATAGAGAGGAGACTGATAGGTGTGATATAGAGAGGAGGCTGATAAGTGTGATATAGAGAGGTGACTGATAAGTGTGATATAGAGAGGAGACTGATAAGTGTGATATAGAGAGGAGACTGATAAGTGTGATATAGAGAGGTGACTGATAAGTGTGATATAGAGAGGTGACTGATAAGTGTGATATAGAGAGGAGACTGATAAGTGTGATATAGAGAGGAGGCTGATAAGTGTGATATAGAGAGGAGACTGATAAGTGTGATATAGAGAGGTGACTGATAAGTGTGATATAGAGAGGTGACTGATAAGTGTGATATAGAGAGGTGACTGATAAGTGTGATATAGAGAGGAGACTGATAAGTGTGATATAGAGAGGAGGCTGATAAGTGTGATATAGAGAGGAGACTGATAAGTGTGATATAGAGAGGAGACTGATAAGTGTGATATAGAGAGGTGACTGATAAGTGTGATATAGAGAGGAGGCTGATAAGTGTGATATAGAGAGGAGACTGATAAGTGTGATATAGAGAGGTGACTGATAAGTGTGATATAGAGAGGTGACTGATAAGTGTGATATAGAGAGGAGGCTGATAAGTGTGATATAGAGAGGAGACTGATAAGTGTGATATAGAGAGGAGACTGATAAGTGTGATATAGAGAGGTGACTGATAAGTGTGATATAGAGAGGTGACTGATAAGTGTGATATAGAGAGGTGACTGATAAGTGTGATATAGAGAGGAGACTGATAAGTGTGATACAGAGAGGAGACTGATAAGTGTGATATAGAGAGGAGACTGATAAGTGTGATATAGAAAGGAGACTGATAAGTGTGATATAGAGAGGAGACTGATAAGTGTGATATAGAGAGGAGACTGATAAGTGTGATATAGAGAGGAGGCTGATAAGTGTGATATAGAGAGGTGACTGATAAGTGTGATATAGAGAGGTGACTGATAAGTGTGATACAGAGAGGAGACTGATAAGTGTGATATAGAGAGGTGACTGATAAGTGTGATACAGAGAGGAGACTGATAAGTGTGATATAGAGAGGAGACTGATAAGTGTGATATAGAGAGGTGACTGATAAGTGTGATATAGAGAGGAGACTGATAAGTGTGATATAGAGAGGAGACTGATAAGTGTGATATAGAGAGGAGGCTGATAAGTGTGATATAGAGAGGAGGCTGATAAGTGTTATATAGAGAGGAGGCTGATAAGTGTGATATAGAGAGGAGACTGATAAGTAAGATATAGAGAGGAGGCTGATAAGTGTGATATAGAGAGGAGACTGATAAGTGTGATATAGAGAGGAGGCTGATAAGTGTGATATAGAGAGGTGACTGATAAGTGTGATATAGAGAGGTGACTGATAAGTGTGATATAGAGAGGAGACTGATAAGTGTGATATAGAGAGGAGGCTGATAAGTGTGATATAGAAAGGAGACTGATAAGTGTGATATAGAGAGGTGACTGATAAGTGTGATATAGAGAGGAGGCTGATAAGTGTGATATAGAGAGGAGACTGATAAGTGTGATATAGAGAGGAGACTGATAAGTGTGATATAGAGAGGTGACTGATAAGTGTGATATAGAGAGGTGACTGATAAGTGTGATATAGAGAGGAGACTGATAAGTGTGATATAGAGAGGTGACTGATAAGTGTGATATAGAGAGGAGACTGATAAGTGTGATATAGAGAGGAGACTGATAAGTGGGATATAGAGAGGTGACTGATAAGTGTGATATAGAGAGGAGACTGATAAGTGTGATATAGAGAGGTGACTGATAAGTGTGATATAGAGAGGAGACTGATAAGTGTGATATAGAGAGGAGACTGATAAGTGTGATATAGAGAGGAGACTGATAAGTGTGATATAGAGAGGAGACTGATAAGTGTGATATAGAGAGGTGACTGATAAGTGTGATATAGAGAGGAGACTGATAAGTGTGATATAGAGAGGTGACTGATAAGTGTGATATAGAGAGGAGACTGATAAGTGGGATATAGAGAGGTGACTGATAAGTGTGATATAGAGAGGTGACTGATAAGTGTGATATAGAGAGGAGACTGATAAGTGTGATATAGAGAGGAGACTGATAAGTGTGATATAGAGAGGTGACTGATAAGTGTGATATAGAGAGGAGGCTGATAAGTGTGATATAGAGAGGAGGCTGATAAGTGTGATATAGAGAGGAGACTGATAAGTGTGATATAGAGAGGAGACTGATAAGTGTGATATAGAGAGGTGACTGATAAGTGTGATATAGAGAGGAGACTGATAAGTGTGATATAGAGAGGAGACTGATAAGTGTGATATAGAGAGGAGACTGATAAGTGTGATATAGAGAGGAGGCTGATAAGTGCGATATAGAGAGGAGACTGATAAGTGTGATATAGAGAGGTGACTGATAAGTGTGATATAGAGAGGAGACTGATAAGTGTGATATAGAGCGGAGACTGATAAGTGTGATATAGAGAGGTGGCTGATAAGTGTGATATAGAGAGGAGACTGATAAGTGTGATATAGAGAGGAGGCTGATAAGTGTGATATAAAGAGGTGACTGAAAAGTGTGATATAGAGAGGAGACTGATAAGTGTGATATAGAGAGGTGACTGATAAGTGTGATATAGAGAGGTTGCTGATAAGTGTGATATAGAGAGGTGACTGATAAGTGTGATATAGAGAGGTTGCTGATAAGTGTGATATAGAGAGGTGACTGATAAGTGTGATATAGAGCGGAGACTGATAAGTGTGATATAGAGAGGAGGCTGATAAGTGTGATATAGAGAGGAGGCTGATAAGTGTGATATAGAGAGGTGACTGATAAGTGTGATATAGAGAGGTGACTGATAAGTGTGATATAGAGAGGAGACTGATAAGTGTTATATAGAGAGGTGACTGAAAAGTGTGATATAGAGAGGAGGCTGATAAGTGTGATATAGAGAGGAGACTGATAAGTGTAATATAGAGAGGAGACTGATAAGTGTGATATAGAGAGGAGACTGATAAGTGTGATATAGAGAGGAGACTGATAAGTGTGATATAGAGAGGAGACTGATAAGTGTGATATAGAGAGGTGACTGATAAGTGTGATACAGAGAGGAGACTGATAAGTGTGATATAGGGAGGTGACTGATAAGTGTGATATAGAGAGGAGACTGATAAGTGTGATATAGAGAGGAGGCTGATAAGTGTGATATAGAGAGGAGGCTGATAAGTGTGATATAGAGAGGAGACTGATAAGTGTGATATAGAGAGGAGACTGATAAGTGTGATATAGAGAGGTGACTGATAAGTGTGATATAGAGAAGAGGCTGATAAGTGTGATATAGAGAGGAGACTGATAAGTGTGATATAGAGAGGTGACTGATAAGTGTGATATAGAGAGGAGACTGATAAGTGTGATATAGAGAGGTGACTGATAAGTGTGATATAGAGAGGAGACTGATAAGTGTGATATAGAGAGGTGACTGATAAGTGTGATATAGAGAGGAGACTGATAAGTGTGATATAGAGAGGAGACTGATAAGTGTGATATAGAGAGGTGACTGATAAGTGTGATATAGAGAGGAGACTGATAAGTGTGATATAGAGAGGAGACTGATAAGTGTGATATAGAGAGGAGACTGATAAGTGTGATATAGAGAGGAGGCTGATAAGTGTGATATAGAGAGGAGAGTGATAAGTGTGATATAGAGAGGAGACTGATAAGTGTGATATAGAGAGGAGACTGATAAGTGTGATATAGAGAGGAGGCTGATAAGTGTGATATAGAGAGGAGAGTGATAAGTGTGATATAGAGAGGAGACTGATAAGTGTGATATAGAGAGGAGACTGATAAGTGTGATATAGAGAGGAGACTGATAAGTGTGATATAGAGAGGTGACTGATAAGTGTGATATAGAGAGGAGACTGATAAGTGTAATATAGAGAGGAGACTGATAAGTGTGATATAGAGAGGTGACTGATAAGTGTGATATAGAGAGGAGACTGATAAGTGTTATATAGAGAGGAGGCTGATAAGTGTGATATAGAGAGGAGACTGATAAGTGTGATATAGAGAGGAGACTGATAAGTGTGATATAGAGAGGAGGCAGATAAGTGTGATATAGAGAGGAGGCTGATAAGTGTGATATAGAGAGGAGACTGATAAGTGTGATATAGAGAGGAGGCTGATAAGTGTGATATAGAGAGGTGACTGATAAGTGTGATATAGAGAGGTGACTGATAAGTGTGATATAGAGAGGAGGCAGATAAGTGTGATATAGAGAGGTGACTGATAAGTGTGATATAGAGAGGTGACTGATAAGTGTGATATAGAGAGGTGACTGATAAGTGTGATATAGAGAGGTGACTGATAAGTGTGATATAGAGAGGAGACTGATAAGTGTGATATAGAGAGGAGACTGATAAGTGTGATATAGAGAGGAGACTGATAAGTGTGATATAGAGAGGAGGCTGATAAGTGTGATATAGAGAGGAGACTGATAAGTGTGATATAGAGAGGAGACTGATAAGTGTGATATAGAGAGGTGACTGATAAGTGTGATATAGAGAGGAGACTGATAAGTGTGATATAGAGAGGTGACTGATAAGTGTGATATAGAGAGGAGGCTGATAAGTGTAATATAGAGAGGAGACTGATAAGTGTGATATAGAGAGGTGGCAGATAAGTGTGATATAGAGAGGAGACTGATAAGTGTGATATAGAGAGGAGAATGATAAGTGTGATATAGAGAAGAGACTGATAAGTGTGATATAGAGAGGAGGCTGATAAGTGTGATATAGAGAAGAGACTGATAAGTGTGATATAGGGAGGAGACTGATAAGTGTAATATAGAGAGGTGACTGATAAGTGTGATATAGAGAGGTGACTGATAAGTGTGATATAGAGAGGTGACTGATAAGTGTGATATAGAGAGGAGACTGATAAGTGTGATATAGAGAGGTGACTGATAAGTGTGATATAGAGAGGAGACTGATAAGTGTGATATAGAGAGGTGACTGATAAGTGTGATATAGAGAGGAGGCTGATAAGTGTGATATAGAGAGGTGACTGATAAGTGTGATATAGAGAGGAGACTGATAAGTGTGATATAGAGAGGAGACTGATAAGTGTGATATAGAGAGGAGGCTGATAAGTGTGATATAGAGAGGAGACTGATAAGTGTGATATAGAGAGGAGACTGATAAGTGTGATATAGAGAGGAGGCTGATAAGTGTGATATAGAGAGGAGACTGATAAGTGTGATATAGAGAGGAGACTGATAAGTGTGATATAGAGAGGAGGCTGATAAGTGTGATATAGAGAGGAGACTGATAAGTGTGATATAGAGAGGTGACTGATAAGTGTGATATAGAGAGGAGACTGATAAGTGTGATATAGAGAGGTGACTGATAAGTGTGATATAGAGAGGTGACTGATAAGTGTGATATAGAGAGGAGACTGATAAGTGTGATATAGAGAGGAGACTGATAAGTGTGATATAGAGAGGAGACTGATAAGTGTGATATAGAGAGGTGACTGATAAGTGTGACACAGAGAGGAGGCAGATAAGTGTGATATAGAGAGGAGACTGATAAGTGTGATATAGAGAGGAGACTGATAAGTGTGATATAGAGAGGAGGCTGATAAGTGTGATATAGAGAGGAGACTGATAAGTGTGATATAGAGAGGTGACTGATAAGTGTGATATAGAGATGAGACTGATAAGTGTGATATAGAGAGGAGACTGATAAGTGTGATATAGAGAGGTGACTGATAAGTGTGATATAGAGAGGAGACTGATAAGTGTGATATAGAGAGGAGACTGATAAGTGTGATATAGAGAGGAGACTGATAAGTGTGATATAGAGAGAGGAGACTGATAAGTGTGATATAGAGAGGAGACTGATAAGTGTGATATAGAGAGGTGACTGATAAGTGTGATATAGAGAGGAGACTGATAAGTGTGATATAGAGAGGTGACTGATAAGTGTGATATAGAGAGGAGACTGATAAGTGTAATATAGAGAGGAGACTGATAAGTGTGATATAGAGAAGTGACTGATAAGTGTAATATAGAGAGGAGACTGATAAGTGTGATATAGAGAGGAGACTGATAAGTGTGATATAGAGAGGTGACTGATAAGTGTGATATAGAGAGGTGACTGATAAGTGTGATATAGAGAGGAGGCTGATAAGTGTGATATAGAGAGGTGACTGATAAGTGTGATATAGAGAGGAGACTGATAAGTGTGATATAGAGAGGTGACTGATAAGTGTGATATAGAGAGGTGACTGATAAGTGTGATATAGAGAGGAGACTGATAAGTGTGATATAGAGAGGTGACTGATAAGTGTGATATAGAGAGGAGACTGATAAGTGTGATATAGAGAGGAGACTGATAAGTGTGATATAGAGAGGAGACTGATAAGTGTGATATAGAGAGGAGACTGATAAGTGTGATATAGAGAGGAGACTGATAAGTGTGATATAGAGAGGTGACTGATAAGTGTGATATAGAGAGGTGACTGATAAGTGTGATATAGAGAGGAGGCTGATAAGTGTGATATAGAGAGGAGACTGATAAGTGTGATATAGAGAGGTGACTGATAAGTGTGATATAGAGAGGAGACTGATAAGTGTGATATAGAGAGGTGACTGATAAGTGTAATATAGAGAGGAGACTGATAAGTGTGATATAGAGAGGTGACTGATAAGTGTGATATAGAGATGAGGCTGATAAGTGTGATATAGAGAGGAGACTGATAAGTGTGATATAGAGAGGTGACTGATAAGTGTGATATAGAGAGGTGACTGATAAGTGTGACATAGAGAGGAGACTGATAAGTGTGATATAGAGAGGAGACTGATAAGTGTGATATAGAGAGGTGACTGATAAGTGTGATATAGAGAGGAGGCTGATAAGTGTAATATAGAGAGGAGACTGATAAGTGTAATATAGAGAGGAGACTGATAAGTGTGATATAGAGAGGTGGCTGATAAGTGTGATATAGAGAGGAGACTGATAAGTGTGATATAGAGAGGAGACTGATAAGTGTGATATAGAGAGGAGGCTGATAAGTGTGATATAGAGAGGAGGCTGATAAGTGTGATATAGAGAGGAGGCAGATAAGTGTGATATAGAGAGGTGACTGATAAGTGTGATATAGAGAGGAGACTGATAAGTGTAATATAGAGAGGAGACTGATAAGTGTGATATAGAGAGGAGACTGATAAGTGTAATATAGAGAGGAGACTGATAAGTGTAATATAGAGAGGAGACTGATAAGTGTAATATAGAGAGGAGACTGATAAGTGTGATATAGAGAGGAGGCTGATAAGTGTAATATAGAGAGGAGACTGATAAGTGTGATATAGAGAGGAGACTGATAAGTGTGATATAGAGAGGAGGCTGATAAGTGTGATATAGAGAGGAGGCTGATAAGTGTGATATAGAGAGGAGGCAGATAAGTGTGATATAGAGAGGTGACTGATAAGTGTGATATAGAGAGGAGACTGATAAGTGTGATATAGAGAGGAGACTGATAAGTGTGATATAGAGAGGAGACTGATAAGTGTGATATAGAGAGGTGACTGATAAGTGTGATATAGAGAGGTGACTGATAAGTGTGATATAGAGAGGTGACTGATAAGTGTAATATAGAGAGGTGACTGATAAGTGTGATATAGAGAGGAGACTGATAAGTGTAATATAGAGAGGAGACTGATAAGTGTGATATAGAGAGGTGGCTAATAAGTGTGATATAGAGAGGTGACTGATAAGTGTGATATAGAGAGGAGGCTGATAAGTGTGATATAGAGAGGTGACTGATAAGTGTGATATAGAGAGGAGACTGATAAGTGTGATATAGAGAGGAGACTGATAAGTGTGATATAGAGAGGAGGCTGATAAGTGTGATATAGAGAGGAGGCTGATAAGTGTGATATAGAGAGGTGACTGATAAGTGTGATATAGAGAGGAGACTGATAAGTGTGATATAGAGAGGAGACTGATAAGTGTGATATAGAGAGGAGACTGATAAGTGTGATATAGAGAGGAGACTGATAAGTGTGATATAGAGAGGTGACTGATAAGTGTGATATAGAGAGGAGGCTGATAAGTGTGATATAGAGAGGAGACTGATAAGTGTGATATAGAGAGGTGACTGATAAGTGTGATATAGAGAGGAGACTGATAAGTGTGATATAGAGAGGAGGCTGATAAGTGTGATATAGAGAGGAGGCAGATAAGTGTGATATAGAGAGGTGACTGATAAGTGTGATATAGAGAGGAGACTGATAAGTGTGATATAGAGAGGAGACTGATAAGTGTGATATAGAGAGGTGACTGATAAGTGTGATATAGAGAGGTGACTGATAAGTGTGATATAGAGAGGTGACTGATAAGTGTAATATAGAGAGGTGACTGATAAGTGTGATATAGAGAGGAGACTGATAAGTGTAATATAGAGAGGAGACTGATAAGTGTGATATAGAGAGGTGGCTAATAAGTGTGATATAGAGAGGAGACTGATAAGTGTGATATAGAGAGGAGACTGATAAGTGTGATATAGAGAGGAGGCTGATAAGTGTGATATAGAGAGGAGGCTGATAAGTGTGATATAGAGAGGTGACTGATAAGTGTGATATAGAGAGGAGACTGATAAGTGTGATATAGAGAGGAGACTGATAAGTGTGATATAGAGAGGAGACTGATAAGTGTGATATAGAGAGGAGACTGATAAGTGTGATATAGAGAGGTGACTGATAAGTGTGATATAGAGAGGAGGCTGATAAGTGTGATATAGAGAGGAGACTGATAAGTGTGATATAGAGAGGTGACTGATAAGTGTGATATAGAGAGGAGACTGATAAGTGTGATATAGAGAGGAGACTGATAAGTGTGATATAGAGAGGAGGCTGATAAGTGTGATATAGAGAGGAGACTGATAAGTGTGATATAGAGAGGTGACTGATAAGTGTGATATAGAGAGGAGACTGATAAGTGTGATATAGAGATGTGACTGATAAGTGTGATATAGAGAGGAGACTGATAAGTGTGATATAGAGAGAAGGCTGATAAGTGTGATATAGAGAGGTGACTGATAAGTGTGATATAGAGAGGAGACTGATAAGTGTGATATAGAGAGAAGGCTGATAAGTGTGATATAGAGAGGTGACTGATAAGTGTGATATAGAGAGGAGGCTGATAAGTGTGATATAGAGATGAGACTGATAAGTGTGATATAGAGAGGAGGCTGATAAGTGTGATATAGAGAGGAGACTGATAAGTGTGATATAGAGAGGTGACTGATAAGTGTGATATAGAGAGGAGGCTGATAAGTGTGATATAGAGAGGAGACTGATAAGTGTGATATAGAGAGGAGACTGATAAGTGTGATATAGAGAGGTGACTGATAAGTGTGATATAGAGAGGTGACTGATAAGTGTGATATAGAGAGGTGACTGATAAGTGTGATATAGAGAGGAGGCTGATAAGTGTGATATAGAGAGGTGGCTGATAAGTGTGATATAGAGAGGAGGCTGATAAGTGTGATATAGAGATGAGACTGATAAGTGTGATATAGAGAGGAGGCTGATAAGTGTGATATAGAGAGGAGACTGATAAGTGTGATATAGAGAGGTGACTGATAAGTGTGATATAGAGAGGAGGCTGATAAGTGTGATATAGAGAGGAGACTGATAAGTGTGATATAGAGAGGTGACTGATAAGTGTGATATAGAGAGGAGACTGATAAGTGTGATATAGAGAGGAGGCTGATAAGTGTGATATAGAGAGGAGGCTGATAAGTGTGATATAGAGAGGTGACTGATAAGTGTGATATAGAGAGGAGGCTGATAAGTGTGATATAGAGAGGTGGCTGATAAGTGTGATATAGAGAGGAGACTTATAAGTGTGATATAGAGAGGTGACTGATAAGTGTGATATAGAGAGGTGACTGATAAGTGTGATATAGAGAGGTGACTGATAAGTGTGATATAGAGAGGTGACTGATAAGTGTTATATAGAGAGGAGACTGATAAGTGTGATATAGAGAGGAGGCTGATAAGTGTGATATAGAGAGGTGACTGATAAGTGTGATATAGAGAGGAGGCTGATAAGTGTGATATAGAGAGGTGGCTGATAAGTGTGATATAGAGAGGTGACTGATAAGTGTGATATAGAGAGGTGACTGATAAGTGTGATTTAGAGAGGTGACTGATAAGTGTGATATAGAGAGGTAACTGATAAGTGTGATTTAGAGAGGTGACTGATAAGTGTGATATAGAGAGGTGACTGATAAGTGTGATATAGAGAGGTAACTGATAAGTGTGATATAGAGCGATAACTGATAAGTGTGATATAGAGAGGTTGCTGATAAGTGTGATATAGAGAGGAGACTGATAAGTGTGATATAGAGAGGTGACTGATAAGTGTGATATAGAGAGGTGACTGATAAGTGTGATATAGAGCGATAACTGATAAGTGTGATATAGAGAGGTTGCTGATAAGTGTGATATAGTGCGATAATTAATAATTGTGATATAGAGAGGTTGTTTTTCCCTGCCTTATTGTTTTTTTTGGGACCAGTCAGCTGCATACCCCTGAGGCACATATGTTATTCGTTAGTTCTAATCTGGGCAGTTTGAATATTTTGAGCCCACTTACATGTAAATCTTTTGTTCTGTAACTGCATAAATACAGTACCTTTATCCAGAAATATACATGCTCTTCTTGGGACATATAGACAATCGATGGTTTCATTTAGAGGGAAGACTACTTAGCTAAAATCATTTTGCTGCCCTGAACCTCTACTCCTCTCTTGGGTTAAGGACTTAAACACCAGGATTGGTCTCCTTGTCCTTTCAAGCCAACTGAAGAAGATGATACCAGTTAGCTGATCTAGTGACCCTGAGCTCCTGAGCTGTTGCTGATGATCCTGATCTGACTGCCGGGCACCACGAGGCCCATTCTTTCTAAGAAGATAGCCTGAGAGGGGGATTCATAGTTACATAGTTACATGAGGTTGAAAATATGCAGATTAATTGTTAATTGATCCAGAGGAAGCAAGCAGAAAAAAAAATTGTCTCGAAAGGGAGAAAAAAAAATAATTCCTTCCTGACCCCAGATACTAGTGATAAGATTCCTCCCTGGATCAATACTCTCTCTCTAATTATACAGGATATCCCTGAATTCCCTTTTTAATTAGAAATAAATCCAGTCCCCTTTTAAAGTTATCTATCGAATCCACTGTCACCACCTCCTCTGGTAGAGAATTCCACAGATTACCCACCCTTACTGTGAAGAACCCTTTTCTTTCTTTAAGGGGAAATCTTTTTACTTCTAACCTCAAGGGATGTCCTTTTGTCAGTTGAAAACCTCTTGGCACAAAAAGCTCCCCTGACAAATCTTTATACTGACCCTGGATGTATTTATATAAGTTAATCATATCTCCTCTTAGAAGCCTTTTTTCTAAAGAAAATAAGTTTAATTTGGTTAGTCTTTCTTCATAACTTAGCCCCTCCATTCCCCTTATTAGTTATGTTGCCCTTTTCTGTACCTTTTCCAGCTCTAAAATGTCCTTTTTATGAAGTGGTGCCCAAAATTGTCCTTCATATTCCAAATGAGGGCGTACTAGAGATTTATATAGTGGCAGAATTATATTTGCTTCCCTTGCTTCTATACCCTTCTTAACACATGCTAATATTTGATTTGCCTTTGCAGCTGCTGCTTGGCATTTAGCACTGTTACCTAGGTGGTTGTCCACAAGTACTCCCAAATCCCTTTCAATATCTGATACACCTAGATTTGCTCCATTAAGATTATAAATTGCATGGCTATTTTTCTTCCCAAATGCATAACTTTACATTTATTTGTATTAAATCTCACCTGCCATTTAGATGCCAATTCCTCTTATTTATGTAAATCCCTTTGGAAGGAAAGTACATCATTTTCTGATTTAATTACCTTGCACACCTTAGTGTCATCAGCAAAAATGGAGACACTACTTTCCTTTCCCACCTCTAAGTCCTGAGGAACCCCGCTTACCACATTAGTTCAATCTATGTATGTTCCATTTACAACAACCCTTTGCTTCCTGTCTTTTAGCCAGCTCTCAATCCATGAGCAGATATTTACTGCAATTCCTGTATCCCTTAGTTTGCACAATAGTCTCCCACGTGGCACTGTATCAAAAGCCTTTGTAAAATCCAAAAGGACTACATCCACTGAGTTGCCTTGATCCAAGTTCCTAGTAACATCCTCATAGAAACTATTTAGATTTGTTTGACACAACCTATCCCTCATAAATCCATGTTGACTCCTACTTATCATTTCTTTTGAATAGACATATTCTTGTATATTATCCCTTATTAACCCTTCTAAAAGCTTTCCCACTACAGAAGTGAGACTCACTGGTCTATAATTCCCCGGATTTGCTCTTGCTCCCTTTTCAAATATAGGTATCACATCAGCTTTTCTCCAGACATCTAGTAGAGACCCTGTGTTGAGTGAATCTTGAAAAATTAGATATAATGGTTTGGCTATTACAGAACCCAGTTCCCTTAGTACCCTTGGATGTATTCCATCAGGACCTGGGGCTTTATTAACATTTATTTTTTCCAACCTCTTTTAGATTTCTTCCTCTGTTAACCATTTTTTGGTGAAGGTAGTAAAACCACAAAGGCAGGAATTTCAGGAGCTTAATATCGCCCCCTCCTGGAATCTTCACATGTGATATAAAGCAGTGGCCGATAAGTGCGATATAGAGTGGTGTCTTAGGGCCTTTCCCCCATCAAACCAGGAGCTGGAGGATAAGATACTGCAAAGGATCTCAAAATATTAATTGACAAATAAAAAGTACACTTGTACCTAAACATAATTAAATAATTAATTTAATATATATAAGTAATTCCTTATAATGAATTGATTATCATTCATTTATTAATTGATATAATGTATTAATTAATATAATTAGTTAATTGATTGATTGGTTGTTGCATGGAAGTGTTAGATAAATAAGCTTCATAGATGGATATACCGGACCTCCCTCTAGGGCTAGTAAATAACAGTCAGCGGTCATACAGATAAACAACATACCCTACTGGTGTAAATATGCATTATGGCAGACTTAAAAATTAAATTATTCTGTTACTATTATCATTTGTGCATCTAGGCTTGCTGCTATTCTATATCCACATGCGCTGTGAAAGTTAAAGGGACATAGAAGGTTCCTGTTATTATGCCTAAAATCTTACAAGTAGTTCCTAACTAACTAATAAACTACAGTACATAAAATGATATAGATACACAGGGATATTTTATACCTTCATATCCCTTTAATTAATGGCCATAGATAAGAAGAGTTGGAGAGGTATGTCCTGTATGGCCAATTAACGCTTAAAGTACCCAACATTCAAGCTCAATTCATTTACCTTTTGTAACAACAACCAATTGGAATAATATATATTTATATTTGTGCTTTACATTTACACAATAACTAGAACCTTTGCTGTGTCCCTTTACCAGTACAATTCCACATCCAGACACCTGCACAGTTTATCATTTCCATTTTGTTAATTATTATTTTATATAAATCTGAAAGTTTGAGCATTTTGTAACTGCAAACAAAGCTATTAATGTAGTTTGGGAAACGTCATCTGTTTGTGAAAGAAAGTGACAAACCAACAGCATTAGCAGCTATAAGTGGCGTTCAATGTTGGACTGGAGCATGAGGAGGAAAATACCCTGCTGTGAGTTTCACTTCAACTTAGTCCGATTGATAAGCGCCAAACATTGAGGCAGCCTTTCAGAAGAATTGAAGGGAGATCTTATCTGTATGAAAGGTCACACACATGTGAGTAACAAAAGCAAATGTCTCCTTGTTGTAAAGCAAAAATAATATAATAGTTGACAAATTAAAGGCTGTAGTAAGCGATAAAAATGAGACTTCAGCGTTTACAAACATGCTTACGAGACCTCATCTGGAATATGCAATATTTTGTTCTTAAAGTCTGAAAAGGATGATGTAGTAATTGTTCAGATAAGGGCAATACAATTACCATTAAAGGGACATGGTATAGCCTAATGAAGTTGTGACTTTATGAAGCGTGTTGGTTAGGAGGAAAGTGGTATAGCCTGATGAAGTTGTGACTTTATGTAAACTTGTTAGTTAGGAGGAACATGGTAAAGCCTGATGAAGTTGTGACTTTATGAAACTTGTTAGTTAGGAGGGACATGGTAAAGCCTGATGAAGTTGGGACTTTATGAAACTTGTTGGTTAGGAGGGACATGGTAAAGCCTGATGAAGTTGGGACTTTATGAAGCTTGTTGGTTAGGAGGGACATGGTAAAGCCTGATGAAGTTTGGACTTTATGAAACTTGTTGGTTAGGAGGGACATGGTAAAGCCTGATGAAGTTGGGACTTTATGAAGCTTGTTGGTTAGGAGGGACATGGTAAAGCCTGATGAAGTTTGGACTTTATGAAACTTGTTGGTTAGGAGGAACATGGTAAAGCCTGATGAAGTTGGGACTTTATGAAGCTTGTTGGTTAGGAGGGACATGGTAAAGCCTGATGAAGTTGGGACTTTATGAAACTTGTTGGTTAGGAGGGACATGGTAAAGCCTGATGAAGTTGGGACTTTATGAAACTTGTTGGTTAGGAGGGACATGGTAAAGCCTGATGAAGTTGGGACTTTATGAAACTTGTTGGTTAGGAGGGACATGGTAAAGCCTGATGAAATTGGGACTTTATGAAACTTGTTAGTTAGGAGGGACATGGTAAAGCCTGATGAAGTTGGGACTTTATGAAACTTGCTAGTTAGGAGGAACATGGTAAAGCCTGATGAAGTTGGGAGTTTATGAAACTTGTTGGTTAGGAGGGACATGGTAAAGCCTGATGAAGTTGGGACCTTATGAAACTTGTTGGTTAGGAGGGACATGGTAAAGCCTGATGAAGTTGGGACTTTATGAAACTTGTTAGTTAGGAGGAAAATGGTAAAGCCTGATGAAGTTGGGACTTTATGAAACTTGCTAGTTAGGAGGAACATGGTAAAGCCTGATGAAGTTGGGAGTTTATGAAACTTGTTGGTTAGGAGGGACATGGTAAAGCCTGATGAAGTTGGGACCTTATGAAACTTGTTGGTTAGGAGGGACATGGTAAAGCCTGATGAAGTTGGGACTTTATGAAACTTGTTAGTTAGGAGGAACATGGTAAAGCCTGATGAATTTGGGACTTTATGAAATGCATTGCTTAGGAAAGACATGGTATACCCTAATAAAGTTGTGACTCAGAGGTGGGAATTGGACATTTATAATTATTACTAGCGACTTGCCCGTCAAAAATTAAGGCAATAACATTTGAAGCCTGATAATGCAGTTTCCCACACAATGCGAGGCTCTCCCCATCTAACTTGTGGGCCTTCTGCACTCATTGTTAGCCTCTACCCCCTCTTCTTTATGGGCCTAGATGGTAAGGTTGACATGGTAAAGCCTGATGAAATTGGGACTTTATGAAACTTGTTAGTTAGGAGGAATGTGGTAAAGCCTGATGAAGTTGGGACTTTATGAAACTTGTTAGTTAGGAGGAACGTGGTAAAGCCTGATGAAGTTGGGACTTTATGAAACTTGTTGGTTAGGAGGAATGTGGTAAAGCCTGATGAAGTTGGGACTTTATGAAACTTGTTAGTTAGGAGGAATGTGGTAAAGCCTGATGAAGTTGGGACTTTATGAAACTTGTTAGTTAGGAGGAACGTGGTAAAGCCTGATGAAGTTTGGACTTTATGAAACTTGTTGGTTAGGAGGAACATGGTAAAGCCTGATGAAGTTGGGACTTTATGAAGCTTGTTGGTTAGGAGGGACATGGTAAAGCCTGATGAAGTTGGGACTTTATGAAACTTGTTAGTTAGGAGGGACATGGTAAAGCCTGATGAAGTTGGGACTTTATGAAACTTGTTGGTTAGGAGGGACATGGTAAAGCCTGATGAAGTTGGGACTTTATGAAACTTGTTGGTTAGGAGGGACATGGTAAAGCCTGATGAAGTTGGGACTTTATGAAACTTGTTGGTTAGGAGGGACATGGTAAAGCCTGATGAAATTGGGACTTTATGAAACTTGTTAGTTAGGAGGGACATGGTAAAGCCTGATGAAGTTGGGACTTTATGAAACTTGCTAGTTAGGAGGAACATGGTAAAGCCTGATGAAGTTGGGAGTTTATGAAACTTGTTGGTTAGGAGGGACATGGTAAAGCCTGATGAAGTTGGGACCTTATGAAACTTGTTGGTTAGGAGGGACATGGTAAAGCCTGATGAAGTTGGGACTTTATGAAACTTGTTAGTTAGGAGGAACATGGTAAAGCCTGATGAATTTGGGACTTTATGAAACTTGTTAGTTAGGACGGACATGGTAAAGCCTGATGAAGTTGGGACTTTATGAAACTTGCTAGTTAGGAGGAACATGGTAAAGCCTGATGAAGTTGGGAGTTTATGAAACTTGTTGGTTAGGAGGGACATGGTAAAGCCTGATGAAGTTGGGACCTTATGAAACTTGTTGGTTAGGAGGGACATGGTAAAGCCTGATGAAGTTGGGACTTTATGAAACTTGTTAGTTAGGAGGAACATGGTAAAGCCTGATGAATTTGGGACTTTATGAAACTTGTTAGTTAGGACGGACATGGTAAAGCCTGATGAAGTTGGGACTTTATGAAACTTGCTAGTTAGGAGGAACATGGTAAAGCCTGATGAAGTTGGGAGTTTATGAAACTTGTTGGTTAGGAGGGACATGGTAAAGCCTGATGAAGTTGGGACCTTATGAAACTTGTTGGTTAGGAGGGACATGGTAAAGCCTGATGAAGTTGGGACTTTATGAAACTTGTTAGTTAGGAGGAACATGGTAAAGCCTGATGAATTTGGGACTTTATGAAATGCATTGCTTAGGAAAGACATGGTATACCCTAATAAAGTTGTGACTCAGAGGTGGGAATTGGACATTTATAATTATTACTAGCGACTTGCCCGTCAAAAATTAAGGCAATAACATTTGAAGCCTGATAATGCAGTTTCCCACACAATGCGAGGCTCTCCCCATCTAACTTGTGGGCCTTCTGCACTCATTGTTAGCCTCTACCCCCTCTTCTTTATGGGCCTAGATGGTAAGGTTGACATGGTAAAGCCTGATGAAATTGGGACTTTATGAAACTTGTTAGTTAGGAGGAATGTGGTAAAGCCTGATGAAGTTGGGACTTTATGAAACTTGTTAGTTAGGAGGAACGTGGTAAAGCCTGATGAAGTTGGGACTTTATGAAACTTGTTGGTTAGGAGGAATGTGGTAAAGCCTGATGAAGTTGGGACTTTATGAAACTTGTTAGTTAGGAGGAATGTGGTAAAGCCTGATGAAGTTGGGACTTTATGAAACTTGTTAGTTAGGAGGAACGTGGTAAAGCCTGATGAAGTTTGGACTTTATGAAACTTGTTGGTTAGGAGGAACATGGTAAAGCCTGATGAAGTTGGGACTTTATGAAGCTTGTTGGTTAGGAGGGACATGGTAAAGCCTGATGAAGTTGGGACTTTATGAAACTTGTTAGTTAGGAGGGACATGGTAAAGCCTGATGAAGTTGGGACTTTATGAAACTTGTTGGTTAGGAGGGACATGGTAAAGCCTGATGAAGTTGGGACTTTATGAAACTTGTTGGTTAGGAGGGACATGGTAAAGCCTGATGAAGTTGGGACTTTATGAAACTTGTTGGTTAGGAGGGACATGGTAAAGCCTGATGAAATTGGGACTTTATGAAACTTGTTAGTTAGGAGGAACGTGGTAAAGCCTGATGAAGTTGGGACTTTATGAAACTTGTTAGTTAGGAGGAACGTGGTAAAGCCTGATGAAGTTGGGACCTTATGAAACTTGTTGGTTAGGAGGGACATGGTAAAGCCTGATGAAGTTGGGACTTTATGAAACTTGTTAGTTAGGAGGAACATGGTAAAGCCTGATGAATTTGGGACTTTATGAAACGCATTGCTTAGGAAAGACATGGTATACCCTAATAAAGTTGTGACTCAGAGGTGGGAATTGGACATTTATAATTATTACTAGCGACTTGCCCGTCAAAAATTAAGGCAATAACATTTGAAGCCTGATAATGCAGTTTCCCACACAATGCGAGGCTCTCCCCATCTAACTTGTGGGCCTTCTGCACTCATTGTTAGCCTCTACCCCCTCTTCTTTATGGGCCTAGATGGTAAGGTTTGGGTGTGATATATACAAGATGGTAGTGTGTAAGGCAGTCCTGAAGGTGGGAGGAGGTAATATGAGGAGGAGGAAAGAAGAAGGTCATTAGAAGAGTGAAGAGGGTGGATTAGAAGAGTATTTAGAGACAAGAGCAGAGATATAAGAGGTTATACTGTTGTTGAGAGCTTTAAAAATTAGGGTCCTGATTTTAAATTTTATTTCAGAACCTATTGGAAACCAATGGAGTGACTGACAGAGACGAGCTGCAGACACTGATTGTGAGTGTGGTAGATGAGTCTAGTGGAGGCATCATTATGGATTGTAGTGGGGACAGGTGATGGGAAGGCCAGGTGAAAATTACTCAATTTGGTTATTTCTTGTATGTGCGGAATGAAGGAGAGGGCAGGGTCCTGTAGAAACCCAAGACAGCAGGTATGGGAGGTGGGAGTAATGAGAGCAGGGTCCAGTAGAACCCCAAGACGGCAGGTATGGGAGGTGGGAGTGATGAGAGCAGGGTCCAGTAGAACCCCAAGAAGGCGGGTATAGGAGATGGGAGTGATGAGGGCATGGTCCAGTAGAACCCCAAGACGGCGGGTCTGGGAGGTGGGAGTGATGAGAGCAGGGTCCAGTAGAACCCCAAGATAGCAGGTATAGGAGGTGGGAGTAATGAGGTCATGGTCCAGTAGAAATCCCAAGAAGGCGGGTATAGGAGATGGGAGTGATGAGGGCATGGTCCAGTAGAACCCCAAGACGGCGGGTCTGGGAGGTGGGAGTGATGAGAGCAGGGTCCAGTAGAACCCCAAGATAGCAGGTATAGGAGGTGGGAGTAATGAGGTCATGGTCCAGTAGAAATCCCAAGATGGTGGGTCTGGGAGGTGGGAGTTATGAGGGCATGGTCCAGTAGAATTCCAAGACGACAGGTCTGGGAGGTGGGAGTGATGAGAGCAGGGTCCAGTAGAACCCCAAGAAGGCGGGTATAGGAGATGGGAGAGATGAGGGCATGGTCCAGTAGAACCCCAAGACGGCGGGTCTGGGAGGTGGGAGTGATGAGAGCAGGGTCCAGTAGAACCCCAAGATAGCAGGTATAGGAGGTGGGAGTAATGAGGTCATGGTCCAGTAGAAACCCCAAGATGGTGGGTCTGGGAGGTGGGAGTTATGAGGGCATGGTCCAGTAGAACCCCAAGACGACAGGTCTGGGAGGTGGGAGTGATGAGAGCAGGGTCCAGTAGAATTCCAAGACGACAGGTCTGGGAGGTGGGAGTGATGAGAGCAGGGTCCAGTAGAACCCCAAGAAGGCGGGTATAGGAGATGGGAGAGATGAGGGCATGGTCCAGTAGAACCCCAAGACGGCGGGTCTGGGAGGTGGGAGTGATGAGAGCAGGGTCCAGTAGAACCCCAAGATAGCAGGTATAGGAGGTGGGAGTAATGAGGTCATGGTCCAGTAGAAACCCTAGATGGTGGGTCTGGGAGGTGGGAGTTATGAGGGCATGGTCCAGTAAAAACCCAAAGACGGCAGGTCTTGGAGGTTGGGAGTGATGAGAGCAGGGTCCAGTAGAACCCCAAGAAGGCGGGTATAGGAGATGGGAGTGATGAGGGTATGGTCCAGTAGAACCCCAAGACTGCAGGTCTGGGAGGTGAGAGTGATGAGAACAGGGTCCAGTAGAGCCCCAAGATAGCGGGTATAGGAGGTGGGAGTAATGAGGTCTTGGTCCAGTAGAAACCCCAAAACAGCGGGTGTGGGAGGTGGGAGTGATGAGGGCATGGTCCAGCAGAAACCCCAAAACAGCGGGTCTGGGAGGTGGGAGTGATGAGGGCATGGTCCAGTAGAAACCCAAGAAATCATCTGCACACTCAGTTATGTATTCCTTCACCCGCAGTGCTATTTGTAAAGACTATAAGTAATACAAGAACATATTCTGTACATATCATTTTTTTTTTTATATTCCTTCTGCTGACTATTTTCTGCTAGTAAAATGTCTTATAAATGTTATCAGGAGGTTCCTAGAACTACAAAATATGAAGCTTTACTACTACCACTGTGGGTGCGATTTGTGACACATGTGAAAGCCAGTCTGACAGGAGAAGCAAATCAATGTTTCTCATATTTTATTTTTAATATATAGTTTTTTTTACTTCGGAATATATATTAATACACATATTTAACATGGGTAAAGTGGCCATATTTATTTATGACACTCTAGCATGGGTGTGGTGGCGATGTTTGTTTCTGGCACTGTAACATGGATGCAGTGGCCATAATAAAGTATATTTCCGGGGGTTCCCTGGGGAAGGGGGTCACACGTTACAGGGTATTTGGTATTTGGTTGAGGGTCCAGTAAGACCAAAGGAAGAACTGGCAGATGCCAGAGAATAATTGGTGGTCAGTAAAGTAAAAGGCTGTCAGATGACCTGTCACCACCATTGTTCTGACTAATACCCGCAGGAAAGCTGAGATCAAAGCAGAAGTTAGCAGCAAGCAGTCAGAATGGCTTCTGGCCAGCAGGGGGTAATCAAGGGGGATGACCTCACCCCCATAGTTCTGACTGAACACTCCAGGAAAACTGAGAACAATTGAATTTTTAGGACTAGCAGTCCTAACCAGCAGGGGGTAATCAGGTGGGTGTTGTCACCAGCATTGTTCTGACTGGATACCCAGGAAAGCTGAGAACAATGGAATATTTGAGGCTAGCAATCAGCATGGCTCCTGGCCAGCATGGGGTAATAATGGTGTGATGTTACCACCATTGTTCTGACTGAATACCCCAGGAAAGCTGAGAACAAGGGAATATTTAGGACTAGTAATCAGCATAGCTCCTGGCCAGCAGGGGGTAATCAGGAGGTGATGTCACCACCATTGTTCTGACTGAATACCCCAGGAAAACTGAGAACAAGGGAATATTTATGACTAATAGTCAGCATGGCTCCTGGCCAGCATGGGGTAACCAGGGGTGATGTCACCACCATTGTTCTGACTGAATACCCCAGGAAAGCTGAGAACAAGGGAATATTTAGGACTAGAAGGCAGCATGGCTCGAGGCCAGCAGGGGATAATCAGGGGAAATGACATCATATATTGTATCTTGTTTTGATTGGGGGATATTTTGTATAAATTAGTTACTCCGTTTGACTGTACATAACCACAGTGTACTTGTCATTCTCGAGGGAAGGCTTGAGCTAAATCACTTTTATTATCCTGCCTAGAACCTATCTTATATTGGCCTACACCTGCTTCTGTGTTCCTGCATCCTGATCCTGTGTTCCTGATACCTGGAGAAGCCAGCTGAGCACCGCGTCTACCAACTAATTACGGTCCCAGGGGTGGTCCTGCAAGCAAAAAGTAGGAAGGTTTTGCGGTGCATCTGGTCCCCCCATCCCTGGGTCGCTACACTGTCTATATGTTGCATTAGAGTAAATCAAACCAATTCCATGTTGTTGTTGCTGTATTTATATGTAAATGAACATGCATATGCATATTATTTGCTGCTTTGATGTGCTAATTAGACTTTTATTATTATTATTATTATTATTATTATTATTATTATCTTGTTTTATATTGCGCCAACATATTCCTTAGTGCTGTACAGGGGTTTAGTACATGGCAAAAAACAAACTTAACACCTTAGAAAGAATGGAGGGCCCTGTTTTTGAGCATATAATCAAATGCACATAGTGCTTGTTTCCAAGACACGGACACACAATTGAAAACTCGCAAACTTACAATCTAATAGTTGACTTTGCTTGTTTGTCTCTGTAGTGGCCAAAATAAAAAAACTCAATGTTATCTAGCAGTAAGACCCCTATCCCATCCTTATTAAGTCATTTGTGCCACACATTAACGTACAGGAGACTGTTTTTAGTGCCCTTTAAAATGAAATCAAGTTCCTCTTGGGGTGGCAGAACCCCTTTAATACCACTTCACATTTCCTACCATACTTGATTTCTGCTTATGTCATCGTTATGTCATTATCTCATTATATTCCACTCATTATATCCTAATAAGCACATTATATGATACTACTAATTTCTAATTACAAATTTTAATAAATTACTATTTCTCAAGTCTCTTCAGTTGGTGAGTCACATTATTTAAGGGATTTTGCATAATTCCTAATAGCTTCGTTGGAATAAATTGGAAGCACAGGAAGTGAGAGGAAGCAAAAATGTCAAGATAAACACGAGATAATCAGGTCCATCTGAACAAATATTCTCTGGAGCAGGAAATAATCTCTCACAATACTGATGGAGTGTGACAAAATGCGGTATTGGTTTCTATATATGTGTGTATATATACAGTATATATGGGTGTGTGTGTGTATATATATATATATATATATATATATATATATATATATATTTTTTTTTTTTTATTTGTAAAATCAAACAAATAGTCCCTGTATGGGTCTGCCTTGTGTAGCACATTCAAATACAGACTCTGTAGGGCTGGATGTGCAGTGTAGTGTAATAGCCTATCAGAGATCACGTCTCAGCAGCACCTTGTAGCATGTTGCTAAGAGATGGTCACTAATTGTTTAGAATGAGACACTGCATTGCAAGTAAAGCAAAGTGTGTCTTCATGAGCTGCAGATGGCAGACCCATACACTGACTATTTTTGATTTCAGGCAGTAAAAACAGAGGTTATAAGCACTTTTTAATAAAATAAAGTACATAAAAGTAAATAAATAAACAGGTATATTAGATACCGACTAAAATTCAGGAACCTTCCATATCCCATAGATAAGGAGGGTTTTAAGGAGGGACATAGAAGCAGCAGCAAAACACACACGTCGGGGTCAGGGAATGAACTTCGCTTTGATATGACAGATCACGCAGCAGGACAATCAAATCAGTTAGATAATTAGATTATGTGGAGGGTCTATTAACCCACAAGACTGTTTGGAAATAATTGGTGGAAGGCATGGTTATGGGTCTGTAGCGAAATGAATGTCCCTGGGCAAAGCAACCAATATTCCTGCTTAAGGGACAACTTAATGTAGTACAATTTGGACCAAGCCACTTTAAAGATCTCCTAAAAGCACGTTGAAATCGTTTTTGAGCAAAAGACAAAAAAAATTAATCCTCAACGAATCAATCCGTGCAGAGCATGGCATGCTGGAATCACCTAAACAGGTCAGTTGCGGGATAACTTTTGAGTGCATTCCTGAGTTCAGGGAAAACTGCTATCAATCACTCTCCTCACCGCAGGGCTCTGCTGTCTGCTATTGTCATGAAACCGGCAGCAGGCAGGAAAGACTATGAGCCCCATTCAATTAAGCGAATTTGAGATCCAGGAGCCCGTAAGTATGCTTGCAATTAATTTGCTATTCAAATGGCATCTTTTTGCGGGCTCGGAACGGCTTCTGAGTTACGGCCTTGAAAAAATGGCGCCAATCAAACTCGTAACTTGCAGTCTCCAGAAGCCTTTGATCTGTCACTTTCGAAGGCTAAAGTCGCAAATCATTATTCAATTGCTCAATTTCCCCAAACTTGCAAACGTATTCACACCCGTAAACGGCAAATGAGGGAGAAAATCCTACGAGTGCTAGAAAGGACCCGCAAGGGATTAAACACCTATTCGTAGCACTGTAAATGCAAATACAAAATCACCACTACACTGTAAATAAGGGGGAAATCGATGATAGACATTAGAATTAATTACAAAACCGTCTCAAGGGCGCAAATGGGCAGGAAATAACAATTATTTTTATGTGTCATTTCGGGGTTATATCGATCTCGGGAATCAATGAGTTAATATATATCAGGCCACCCACATGGACTAGAACTGTATTGTCATTCATTTTCATAATTCTTTATTTTGAGGGTTTGCGAGTCTGATCGCATATCGGACCCCCGAAACTGATTGATTGACATGTAACCTCCATGTTGAACTGCCGTAATAATGACAGTCTCATTTTCTATTGGCAAATTTGAAATGGGAGGTTACGGGTTTGCTTAATTGATCATGTTCCTGCCCTGAACTGCTTCGAACCAGTGCATGGTTTACGGTTTTGGCTTGGGACAGTAACTTGCGGGCTTGAGCAATGAATAACACCGGGAGACCACGGGAGCCCGCAACACACCCGCAGCCATTTGGCCATCTGCAAGTTACGAGCTTCCAATTGAATATGGTCCTATGTTTGTAAAATAGACTTAAAACTTTAGATTTTTGCTGTTATTAGTGTAATTAAGAAATAGATCATTTTAACATAAAATCTTATGTTCTTTCACACCATGAGGAGCACTTACAGCGAGGTTATCCAATGAAAGTGAAGCAGTTAGATCTCTGGGCAACTAAACTGGTTAGTGCTATGGCTATTGCTTGGAGTCTTTAGCCACACTTTATAAGATCAAAGTGACAAATAATATTACTCGATCTGATTAAAAACGTTTGCTGGGTATAAAGTATGATGTTAAACTTTCAATTTGTTGGTGACAAATATTTAATTACTCAAGATACATCAATACAATTATTGCTTAACAAAGTATTTACAAGGAGCTTTTTCAATGAAATTCAATAGTATTACTATTTAAATACTCAGGAATATATCTGAGTTGATTAAAGGTATAACTAAGTTTCCCTGTTACCCCCCCTCTCTAATCCAACACAGGCTGCTTATATCAGACACACACATCACATGGAGTTATTCTATACACATACACATTTAATAATAAAACTTGTTTTCCACACACCCTGAGCTGGCTACACGGTGTACCTCCCAATAAAAACACAGCATTCAAGTATGGTTTTAACTCTTTACTAACCTTCAAACCAACCAACAGTGCAAAGATCCACAGGGCAATGTCGCCGCTCCTCCTTGTTAGCTTGTAAAGGGGACTACACATCCCATGATGCCTTCCTGCGCAAACTGCCATCACAGATTGATACAATGTATTGGCCAAAACGAATTATGAGTTTTAAGCTAATTTATGCAGGGATTTCTAGGGGTGTTAACTCAACTGCTTGCAAACGCAAGAGATTTAGCAAACTTTAGGGTAAGTATAATAATATTTATAATGTTTTTTTTTTTCATGCAAAAAAATGTTTTCATACACTACTGATTCTCCTCTATCAGATGCACTCATAATGCAGGAAATGGTGCAAGCACTTGCCATGTCTGTCTGAGAGAATAGAAATAATCTCCATCATAAACTTTGACTATTTAGTACTGAAATACTTTTTACATTTATATCAGAATAAAAAGTTATATGTTATATATGTGTCAGAGAATAAAAATACTCTCAGTTATGACTTTGATGTTAAACAATACAAAGATGATTCAAGAATAGTTTGGTGTTAACCAGAAAATGCTTGGAGTTTTTATTAGAAATCACTGGAACTAAAGAGCATATATTATACATGACAACTATTACTGAGATATCCTAATCTGTTAATTAATAAAGTGAAAAAACATTGCCATACAATTGTATCATGACAAATATGTTTACAAGGAATATTTGATATGATGGATAATAAAGAATAAATATTCTAACAACAACTATTGGGTAACCCATTGAATGACACTTGGTGGTGATTTCTATTGAAATATATTATATGGAGATATGGACCTCCTTACATAGTATAATCGAGAGAGTTGGAGCATACTAACAATTATAATTGCAAATTAGCATTTGACTTTGATAAAATATACATAGTTGTATAGTTGTTACCAGGGCCATATCTACCTTTTTGGTGCCCCTGGGCAGTGAAGTGGAGGAGCCCCTGCGAGCGAGTACGCAAGGTATGCACTGACCGATTTTTACCTTTTCTGTGCATGTAAGTTCCTTTTCCTGTTGTAACTGTCTTGTTCTAGGTGGATACCCCCTAGTAGCCAGTCTAGGAACTGCAACATTTAACTATTTTTAAGCCATGAACCATTTTTTTTACGAAGTGGCGCCCCTCACAGGGAGGCACCCCTCGGCGACTGCCTAGTTCGCCTAATGTTTAATCCTGCCATGTTTGTTACTATAAACATTATGATAAGGAATTTTTGTTGTTTTCTGTCTATATGGAGAATATACAGTAATAGTCTATGTATTAAAGGAATATGTACGTTTTCTGGATTATGAATGCATCTGGTAGAGGAGAATTAGTAGTGAATGCAAACATTTTTGCATGAAAAAATGACAAAATAAACATTTAAACACAATGAAGTCAGCTAAATATCTTGTAATTTCTGACAGAAGCTTGCCAGGAAAGTGGGACAGTTAGAATGATTAGCAATTAGAAAAATGGGATTTAATAGGCATTACCAAAACGTGGTGGGATGAATCTCATGACTGGACTGTTAATCTGGATGGTTATAACCTATTTAGGAAAGATAGGGGCAATGATAAAAGAGGAAGAGGGATTTGTCTGTATGTTAAGCCTGAATTTAAGCCTACAGTCAGAGAAGATATTTATTGTGGAACTAGCGGTAATGTTGAATGTTTGTGGGTAGAGTTAAATAGTGGAGCAGCAAATTCCAAAAGAATATTAGTGTGAATAAGTTATAAGCCCCCAAATATAGCTGATAGTGAGGAAATACAATTATTGTTACAGATTGGAAATTAAGCTAAGCATGGGCAAGTTCTAATAACAGGATATTTTAATTACCCTGAAATAAACTGGATAAATGAGACCAGCAGTTCAGCTAAGGGGAGCAGGTTCTTTAGTACATTCAGAGATCATTATCTGGTCCAGGTTATACAAGAACCTACTAGAAATGGGGCTATCTTGGATTTAGTCATCACAAATAATATTGATATGGTATCAAATGTTGAAATAGGGCAACCTTTGGGAAACAGTGATCACACCACAGTCTCATTTGAGATTGAATTAAAAAAACAAAACTGTAAGGGGCCCAACAAAAACTCTCAATTTTAAAAGAGCAGGTTTTAATGGTCTAAGGGCAGCAATACAACGTATATACTGTGACAAAGAACTGACGGGTAAAAATACTGATCATAAATGGACAATATCAAGACCCACTCTCTGGCTGGGGTCTGCTGACTTGATTTGGGTTACTCTGGACCTTGGAGCCTTTTTGATTACAGGAACATCATGTCTCCGCCCTTGGTTTAGACTGAGCAATATTGACAGTAAGTCTGACGAATCTTACTGCAAGCATATGTCCCCGGGTAAATAATACATCTACACGCCACGTCTTGAAGAAAATTATGAACAACTTTATTTGGAAAACATCATCTTTTAAACAGGCATACAAAATCACCAGGAGGGCTATCTTAAGTCAGCCCCTAACTGCCTCTGGCCAATCAGGCAGGGAACCATGAGACTAATCCCAGGTCCGCCCACTAGGTGTGGCTACCTAATTCAGTTGGTGTCTGGGTCTCAAGGGAGAAACATCTACCTGTCCTCTGGAATTTGCCCTGATTATCTGAGTGAGAATCCCTGTAGACCCCCTGGGGTTATGGTGCCTCAATGTCTGTATAGACCCCTTTGTTCTGGCCTTACTATTACTTCAAGTGTTTACTCTAAAGACCATATGGCCAACTCCTGACTGAGAGTTTATACAATGGGGGAGGGTTGACTAATTAAAACATAACTATCACTCCCCAATACAATATACAATATAACACTAACATATTATCCCCCATAACACAATATACAGATGGTGGCGATTGGTATATAACAGTCCAGTCCCAATATAGGCCACTGCTGCCAGTCTCAAGATGGCCGCAGCATAGTTCACGCCAAATCCAATATGGCCCCTGGGTGATTCATGACAACACCTCCCCAAGCGTGGCAGGAAACATCCCTGATTTTTCCAGCTACGCTGATAGTCATGAATGTGCTGGTTTGGCCCTCTGTATGCTATGCCAGTTCTTGTCTGTCCCAAGGTGCAGAGTAAAAACCTCCCCCAGCCCTTGGCCTTGCTCCCACTGTATAGAGCAAATTGCTCTTCCCATTCACACCCACCCAAATAGTCCAGGGTTCCTCCCCAATAATCTGGTATCCCAGAGTACAACAGGTGGGCCACAGTTTCTGTCCCATAGCAACTCTGTTCCCCCCAGCCAGTCCCCACCGATGGGCTGGGATCTCTAATACAGTCTCTGGGCCTATGGGATCGCAAAGGGACAGCTCTCTTGGCTTCCTTCCTCTGGTCCAGCTGTTTCCGTTGCTGCTTGGGGAGCTACGCTGCTCCCACCCAAGCTGTGCTTACCTTCCTCCATTGCCCGGGGTTGAGCAACTTTATCCCAGTCCTTTCTGTTGAACTGGATCTTTGGAGGGGTGTCTGTTCCAGTGGGCCCCTGGACAATGGTTATCCAGGGTATCTCCCCACTTGGTACACCCTCTTTCATGGTGCCACTCTGCACCCATAATGCTTTTGCCAAAGCTGGCATGCTTGCTGCCCCGGCCTGGCTCTTTGTGCCCCTGGCACTCTCTTGCTGTGGGAGGTCAGGTTCCCTGTAGCCAGAAACCAATTCTTTTCCCTCCCCACAGTCTCTTAAACAACCCTCCTGGGCTCTGTGCTTCACTAGCACCTCTGGGGACAACTCCCATGGACTGTCAGGGTACAGACAGTGGTTATCTGATGCAGGCTGGGGAATCTCATCATTCCCTTCCAGCCTGGCCTCTAAGGCTCCCTTCCCACCGTCCATCACACAATCATCCCGAGCCTCTGGCTCCATTAACAGTTCTGGCCAACACACTTTGCCTAGAACTTCTGAGGGCAGACTTAACTTATCTGGCCCTAGCTTGTGAACAGTTCCCACTTCCTCTGGGATTAAATCTCTTGGGGTATCAGGGGGCAGACATGGATTATCTGACCCCACCCAGGGAACATTCCACTGGGTCTCTGGCTCTTGGGGCTGGTGACTAGGTCCTGACACAGTTACTGCATGTTCTAGGGGCAAACATTCTCCATCCCCAGGAGTTGGCAAAGGAACAGTGTTTACCTCTTCCCACTCCTCACTTTGTTTACAGTCTAGAAATGCCTCTCCCCAGTTCCAGTGAGCATACTCCCTCTGGTACATACCGTCTGAGTTGAAAAAATACTTCTTGGGTATCGCATCCCACAATTCCACATACTCAGCCTCCAGTTGCAGCTCTTGCTGAATCAGGGGTTCCAGCAAAGGAGCCTCCGGGAACCATGCTTCCAGTCCCAGACCCCGGCAGCGTTAAACAAACAAGTTATTATGCCTCCTTGCAGTTCCCATGCCACATTCCGGATCACCATTCAGAATCTCACCGACCCCATATTCTAGATCCAAACGAAAATAGAGATCCTCTCTCCGGCCACCCAAGGACTCTATCCTGGCAAGGTACTGTTCCTCCAAGTCCATCTCTTTCTCTACCAGTTCCTCCAACCAGCTTGCCAGCTCATGGCCATGCCATAATTGCATGAATGCCATCCATTGATTTAGCAGGAGTAGTCTGTAGTCCTCTGCTTCCATCTGCTCCATTTTCTGGTCCTTCTCAGGGTACCCCACCACTGTGCCACCAATTATCAAGACCCACTCTCTGGCTGGGGTCTGCTGACTTGATTTGGGTTACTCTGGACCTTGGAGCCTTTTTGATTACAGGAACATCATGTCTCCGCCCTTGGTTTAGACTGAGCAATATTGACAGTAAGTCTGACGAATCTTACTGCAAGCATATGTCCCCGGGTAAATAATACATCTACACGCCACGTCTTGATGAAAATTATGAACAACTTTATTTGGAAAACATCATCTTTTAAACAGGCATACAAAATCACCAGGAGGGCTATCTTTAGTCAGCCCCTAACTGCCTCTGGCCAATCAGGCAGGGAACCATGAGACTCCTCCCAGGTCCGCCCACTAGGTGTGGCTACCTAATTCAGTTGGTGTCTGGGTCTCAAGGGAGAAACATCTACCTGTCCTCTGGAATTTGCCCTGATTATCTGAGTGAGAATCCCTGTAGACCCCCTGGGGTTATGGTGCCTCAATGTCTGTATAGACCCCTTTGTTCTGGCCTTACTATTACTTCAAGTGTTTACTCTAAAGACCATATGGCCAACTCCTGACTGAGAGTTTATACAATGGGGGAGGGTTGACTAATTAAAACATAACTATCACTCCCCAATACAATATACAATATAACACTAACATATTATCCCCCATAACACAATATACAGATGGTGGCGATTGGTATATAACAGTCCAGTCCCAATATAGGCCACTGCTGCCAGTCTCAAGATGGCCCCAGCATAGTTCACGCCAAATCCAATATGGCCCCTGGGTGATTCATGACAGACAACATTTAAATCCTTACTAAATATACATACTTATCACCATATACCATGTGGGAATAAAAGGAAAAGGAGTAAATCACATCCAATGTGGCTTAACAGTGGTTTAAAGGTCAGGATACAGAGAAAAAACAGGCATTTATATTATACAAACAAGAGGGGACAGAGACTGCTTTACGTGAGTACAAGGAAATCAACAAGGCAGCAAAAGCGCTATTAGACTGGCTAAAATAGAAAATGAAAAGTTAGTTGCAAAAGAGAGTAAGACTGACCCTAAAATATTTTTTAAGTATATTAATGGGAAGAAGGCGAGGAAGGAAGCTATAGGAACATTACAATGTGACACAGGCCGTCTGAAAATTAGTGACCAAGAAAAGGCAGTTGAGCTAAATAGGTTCTTTTCTTCGGTATACACAAGGGAGGTACCAGTGGTTGCAACATAATGGGGCTACACTACCATCACTATATAATTGGTTAACACAGGAAGAAATCCAAAAGAGGTTGGAAAAAATGTATGTTAATAAAGCCCTGGGTCCTGATGAAATACATCCAAGGGTACTGAGGGAACTGGGCTCTGTAATAGCAAAACCATTATATTTCATTTTACAAGATCTCTACCAGATGACTGGAGAAAAGCAGAGGTGATACCCATATTTAAGAAGGGAGCAAGAGCAAATCTTGGGAATTATAGACCAGTGAGCCTCACTTCTGTAATTGGAAAGCTTTTAGAAGGGCTAATAAGGGATAATACACAAGAATAGGTCTATTTGAACGGGATTATAAGTAGGAGTCAACATGGATTTATGAGGGATAGGTCATGTCAAACAAATCTAATTAGTTTCTATGAGGAGGTTAGTAGGAACATGAATCAAGGCAACTGGATATTAGTCAATTTGGATTTTGCAAAGGCTTTTGATACAGTGCAACATGGGAGACTATTGTGCAAACTAAGGGATAATGGAATTGCAGTAAATATATGCTCGTGGATTGAGAGCTGGCTAAAAGACTGGAAGCAAAAGATTATTGTAAATGGAACATACATAGATTGAACAATTGTGGTAAGTAGGGTACCCCAGGGTTCACTATTAGGTCCTCTCCTTAACATATTTATTAATGATTTAGAGGTAGCACTGGAAAGTCTTGTCTCCATTTTCGCTGATGACACAAAGTTGTGCAAGGTAATTAAATCAGATAATGATGTACTTTCCCTCCAAAGGGATTTACTTAAAATGGAGTAATGGGCATCTAAATAGCAGATGAGATTTAATAGGAATAAATGTAAAGTTATGCATCTGGGAAGGAAAAATAGCCATGCAAATTATAATCTTAATGGAGCAAATCTAGGAGTATCAGATATTGAAAGGGATTTGGGAGTGCTTGTGCACAACTACCTAGGTAACAGCGCTCAAAGCCAAGCAGCAGCTGCAAAGGCAAATCAAATATTAGCATGTATTAAGAAGGGTATAGAAGCAAGAGAAGCAAATATAATTCTGCCACTATACAAATCTCTAGTACGCCCTCATTTGGAATATGGAGTACAATTTTGGGCATGACTTCATAAAAAGGGGAATGTAGGGGCTAAGTTATGAAGAAGGCCTAACTAAATTAAGCATATTTTCTTTAGAAAAAAGGCGTTTAAGAGGAGATATGATTACCTTATATAAATACATCCAGGGTCAGTATAAAGATTTGTCAAGGGAGCTTTTTGTGCCAAGAGGTTTTCAACTGACACAGGGACATCCTTTGAGGTTGGAAGTAAAAAGATTCCACCTTAAAGAAAGAAAAGGGTTCTTCACAGTAAGGGTGGTTAATCTGTGGAATTCTCTACCAGAGGAGGTGGTGACAGCGGATTCGATAGATAACTTTAAAAGCTGACTGGATTTATTTCTAATCAAAAAGGGAATTCAGGGTTATCCTGGATAATTAGAGAGAGAGGAGGAGGCCGATCGCCAGTATCTGGGGTCAGGAAGGAATTTGTTTTTCCCTTTGAGACGATTGGCTAAGTTTCACTTGGGTTTTTTTTCTGTTTGTTTCCTCTGGTTCAATTATTTATTAATTAAAAATTAATTAATTAAAAAAAATTGATTAATAATTAATTAATAATTAATTAATTAACAACTAATTAATAATTAAGTATTCTGCATCTTGCAGATCAGAGGAGATCTTAAAAGGTTGAACTTGATGGACTGAAAGTATTTTTTCAACCTCAATTACTATGTTACAGTTGAACATTAGGGCTAACACCCTCAAAACCCAGGCTAAATTAGCAAGCAACAGCAGGTAAATAGTGGGTTAATATTGCTCCCCTGATGCTGCATGCTGATTGGGGGGGATCAGATGCCTGTACAGACACCCCCTGGAGGTGTCAACATAATCATTGGAGGGATTTTTAGATATTAATAAAAATAAAATGTTTTATGAGATGTGCTGCATACACATAGGCTGCTTTTTGCCTATAGAGTGCAGAAATGTAATAATCCATGAAACTTTCATATCCCTTTAATGCACAGGTTTTTAACTGCTTTGAACATATGAGGACATTTGCACTTTCAGTTTTTTAGTAATTTTATATAGCTAGTAATATACAGGAACCTTCAATATCCATTTAATGTAATTCCCTTATAGTAAGTGTAGTTTCTTCTGTAGACAGTGAGGGAGTCAGGAGATTAATTGTCATGATTTCATATCTGCCAAGCGGCCATAATGAGAATAGCAGCAAACGGTGACGGCCAATTCCAGCTCTACTTGTCGGATGATATCCAGATCCAGGAATGGCTCCAGATCCAGCAGGACACGGATTCCTGTCCAGGGGCGGATCTATCATTGGTGAAAGCCACTGGGGGGACCTTAGCTAGTGCTGCCTTATTATATATTTTATATATAAATATATAAAATGTATTATATATAAATATATAAATACACGCTGCATATATGTATATATATGCAAAGCACCACAGAAAAAATGGCACCAAACCCTGCAGTGAAAATTGCTGCAAATTGTCTCAACACATCTGCAAAGAGGATACAGCCACACACAACAACAAGACCTATATCATCAGAGGCTCATATTCATGCACATCACCCAATGTAGTCTACATGATACCATGTACTGTGTGTGAGAGGGGCAGTTACATTGGAGAAACCAGACAGAAACTACATCTACAGATGAATCAACAGAGAAACTGCATCAAAAAGCACAATGATGACAGTTACTGTACCCCAGTGAGACACCACTTTTCACAAAACAACCACTCCATCCATCAAATGAAAATAAAAATACTTAGAGGTCATTTTAAAAACACATAAGAAAGAAAGACATTTGAAATTAAAATGATAACACACTTTAATACGAAGAACTCAGGTCTTAATGGTAACATGGAATTCCTGCTGCATAGATAGAGAAAGAGATGGATAGCTAGATAGATAGATAGATAGATAGATAGATAGATAGATAGATAGAGGGATAGTTAGGTAGAGAGAGGCAGAGATAGATAGAGAGGGATAGATAGAGGGATATACAGATATAAGATAGATAGATAGATAGATAGATAGATAGAGGAATAGACAGAGATTTATAGACAGATAGATAGATAGATAGATAGATAGATAGAGGAATAGACAGAGATAGATAGATAGATAGATAGATAAATAGATAGATAGATAGATGACTTTCTTTATTTGATATCCAGTTCAGTAATATAACTTGTTTCTAGCACATCTGGGATATGCTTTTTCTTTGAGCTCTCTACTTTCTTATAGAATGGAAAGCTCCTCTTAGGATAACAAATTCTAATATTATCTTGCTATGCTTTCAGTCTATAGGAGGGCACGTTGTGAGCAAAGGGGCAGTGAGTGATCTGAACCCAGTGTTTGCTGCAAGGAACACAGAGATCATTCAAAGGTACCAATGGCCTGACCTGATCAGTATATATGATGCACAAATAGGGTCTGCTGTAAACAATCTGCACAGTTATGAAACTAACAATGTGATTAGTGCTTTGAAGGAAGAGTAAATACATAATCTAAAGTAATAGTAAAAGAGGGAGATAGAGATAGAGACAGGGATAGAGAGAGGAAGAGAGGGATAGCGAGAACGGGAGAGGGATATATAGAGAGGGAGAGGGATAGATAGTGGGAGAGAAGGATAGATAGAGGGAGGGATAGAGGGATCGATAGAGAGAGAGAGGGATAGATATATAGAGAGAGGGAGAGAGATAGATGGACGGATATAGAGAGAGGGAGGGATAGAGGGGAGGGACAGAGGGGAGGGATGGAGGTTGGCATACATACTGATCTATATGTATTCATATATTTTTAATTAAATTATTGCATGTCATCAACAAAATGGAGGAAGTTCCCAGCATAATAAAGGTGAGCAGAACCAGCATCACTTCCCCCTCATAAAGAAAATGCAGGCACTTCCCAACATAAGAATAGTGACAAGAACCAGCACCACCTCACCCTCATCAAGATAATAAGTAAGTGAAGTGAGAGAAAAAAAACACAAGAGTCAGTGGACAGGGCCTTTCCCTCTCTCTCTCTGTGCCCCCTCCCTCCATCTCCATGACTCCCTCTCTCTCTGCCTCCCTCTCACTCTCCATCTCCTTTCCTCTCTGCCTCCCCCTCCCTGCCTCCCTCTCTCTCCCATCTCTCTCTGTCTCCCTCCCTCTCTACCCCTCCCTCCTTCCCTCTCTGCCTCCCTCCCTCTATTCCCCTCCCTCACTCCATCATTGCCTCCCTCTTTTTTCTCTCTCCCTCTCTGCCTCCTGTCTCTTCCTTCCTCCCACTCTTCCCTCCCTCTCTCTTTGCCTCCTCTCTCTCTCCTTCTTTCCCTCTCTTTCTGCTTCCCTCCCTCTCCCTGCTTCACTTCACTCTGCCTCCCTCCCTCATTCACTCTCCCTTCCTCTCTTACTGCCTCCCTCCCTCTCCTTCACTCTCTCTCCCTCCCTCAGTCACTCTCCCTCCCTCCTTTACGCAAAGACAATTCAGTTGCTACAGCGCAAAGACAATGCAGTTGCGCCATTATCCCTCTTAATCGTTAGTAGCTTGTGAGTAACACCTCCGCACACGTTACTCACAAGCTCACTACTATTGTAGAAGATATATACACAAAAAATAGTTGACCAAATCCACCTCCCCCACGGTCCTGTATTCTCTAGCGCCACCACTGTTCTTGTCCAGGGTCAGCTTCTCACCTCCTGGGGTCGCTCAGGCTCCAACCCAACATGCCCAGTGCAGGATATTTACTGAGCAACTGAATGAATAAAGGTAATAAATGTGTGATCACTTATGAGAAATTATCTTGGATGTCCATGGTAGGTATGGTGGACTGATTTAAAAAAAAACTAAACAAATTATAAAATTATTTTAAATTGAATTATATTAAATGGACATACAATTGTATATTTTCTATGTTTTCTAGGCTCAGATTAATAATTCTGAACACAATAAACTGATTAAATTGTTTAACCACCTTGGCAGGCTTGCAGTAATATAGTTATACACCTATATATCACATAAACATGCTCGTTTAAAATTATTTAAAAAAGTGTGGCGTTGCAATGTCCCATTAAACATGTCTAAACATCTCTGCTCTATTTCTGTCTACAACAGTGGTAATGTGTAGCCCACCACCATAGAGAAACCCCCCTCCCAAGATGATGTACATGAGTCTGCAGGCAACGTACAAACTTGTAATATGTTTTAATTCTTGCATTTGATTGAAAAAAATATATATTTTATATGTAAGAGATGTAGCAACCCGTATATTCCAGAGGTAACCTATATATACAAGGTAGTAATAGACCCACCAACTGGTCATGCTCATGTTGGTTATCACATGAGATAAAGTCATTAGCAATGTATGCTTTAATTAGATTTATTTATATTTCCACTCTTCTTTTATTGTAATACCTGGGTCCTTTGCATTCCTTGGTAGCAGCTCTGCTTTCTGCTGCGTCTCTCCTATTATCTGTAAAACCCCCAAACTATTGCATTTTTTTTATATGAATTAGCGCTATGGAATATGTTGGTGGGTTAAAAATAATGGAATTCCATTGTCACAACCCAGGAGAGGGTGTCCAATTCAGAAAGCTCCTCATTTGTCCACCAATCCTGACCCCTTTCCCATTTATACCTGCTTCCAACCCTGGTAACACCATAATCCTACAAAACATAGCAATAACAGCAATACTATTCCCATAACCTGCCACCCCTTCCCAAGTTCGCCTTCTCTGTAGCTTTCTGTAATGCTCAAAATTCAAAGACATTTGTTTCTGGGGAGGAAAACTATGGCAAGTCTGGACATGCTATTAAAAAATAAAAACATTACACAATCAACAAAGGTCCTTATAGTTAGAAATGTGGTATTCCCAGTAGTAACTGTAGAATTGTGGTGTTGGAGAAAACTACTTACAGTCTCTTGGACTACAAGATCCACTAAATCAATACAAATTTAAGCCAAACTGTTCACTGGAAAGTTTGATGATAAGGCTGAGGCTCAAATCTTTTGGCCATTTCTTGAGAAGACAGGATTCTCCAGAGAAGACTCTAATGTTGGGAAGGCATAAAAAAAGGGGGACAACAGAGTTGGAGTTGATATATGAAGTCACTGAAGCAATGGACATGAACTTGTGAGAGCTCAGAGGGGCAATGGTTGACAGATATGCCTGTCGTACTTCGGTCCATAGGATCACAGAGAGTCAGACCCTACTGAATGACTACAGAACAATAATGCTTGATCTTTATGCTTGATCTTCTTGTCAAAGTCTTTAACCTACTAGCTACCACCTGGCTTTCCTCGTCTGACACTGTCTCACCTGGTGGCCTGTACCCAATTGTATCTTTCAAATAGTCACTTCTCCCTTCTTTGAAGTCAACTCCACCAGGCTCTATTCGGCCCTTTCTCTACCAGCAGCTGTTATCTATCATCTATCTGGGCCATCCTCACACTCTTTGACTACTTTGCCTCCTTGATTCCTCACTTCCTTTCCTCCAATATTGGCTTCGCTACAACAGCCTTACTCATTCCCTATCTGACAATTCCTTACTTGATCCACTGTAATCTGATTTTGCCCCCACCAACTGAAACTATACTCACCAAGGTAATAAACAATTTGGCCACTACCAAACCAAAGGGACATAAAACTAATCTATCTGCTGTTTTTCACCCATTCTTCCTGCACACTCTCCACTCACTGGCCATCTGTGGCAGAGATCTCTCGTAGTTTGAGTCATACGTCTCTAACCTCTCCTTTAGCATCTCTCTCCTCCATTACCATTATCAGCTGGAGTGTCTCAATGCTGTATCTTGGCTCCCTTGCTCTTCTCAATCTAAACTTGCTCTCTTTGCAAGAGAATTGACTATTTGGGGTTTCAGTGCCACCTTCATGTTTTGCTGTTTGGTTGTTCAGTTGTGTCTGACTATGGACTGCAGCACGCCAGGCACATCTACCTTTATGCTAATGATCTATCCTTGTCCCTTCTAAATCGTGTCTCGGTTTGTCAGTCTAATATCTCCTCCTGGATAGTTTCTTACCATCTATAATTAACTGGTTATTTCCCTATCACCCTCTACACCTACATTTTGCCTTTCTGTAGACAACTCCACAATCATCTCAGCATCTCAAGTCACAACTGACTCAGACATCTCCTTCACCCCACACAGACGTCACCAAGTCCTGCCATCTCCAAAATTCCTCTGTTTCTACCATACAATACCTGAAAGACCTTGATCCATGCTCTCATCATCTCCCAGCTAGAATGGACCAACTCAATTTTATTTGGAATTCCCCAAAACTCCCTGTCCTCACTCCCATCTATCACAAACACTTCTGTCAAGCTTATCCACTTCACCAAATGTTCATCATCTGTTTCTCTCTCTGTCAGCCCCTACATTGCCTGCCTATGAGATTTCTCAAATTCAAACACTTGGATGTGCAAGGAGATTAAATATACCAATACTATGGGAAATCAAGCAAATCTGTCCACTGGATGGTTTGATCATGAAGCTGAAGCTCTAATATATTGGACAGAATTCCCTGGAGAGAATCTCAATGCTGGGAAAGTTTGAAGGCCCTCGAAGAAAAGGACAACTGAGGTGGAGATGGATAGATGAGGTCACTGAAGCAATGAACATGAAATTGAGGGAGCTCACAGATGTGCCTGGCATACTGTAGGCCATGGGGTTAGGGAGAGTCTGACACAACTGAACGACTAAACAACAACCATGCACCATTAGACTCTCCCTAGTCTTCATCACTCCTTAAGTTACAACAAGGCTTCTGGCTCTCGTAGCTTTCCCCTATAAACATCTATCATCAAGCAGCCCCCTCACATCTTGTCTCTCTAAAACCACTACCTCTTATACTTACAGGGCCCTCATCTCCTCCTGTACCAATGTATATGTACAAACATGCCATCTTGTCTTATTTTTTGTTGTTTTTTAGTCGTTAAGCCATATTCGACTTTCCATGACCATACAAACCACACCATTGCAGGAACATCTATTGCTTCTGGTTATGCTTATCCATAAGGTTTTCTTGGCAAAGATACTGGAGTGGGTTGCCAGTTCCTTCTCCAGTGGACCGTGTTTTAACCTGTCCATTTTGGGTGACTCTATATGGTATAGCTTACAGCTTCATTGAAGTACACAACAAATTAGCAATCTAGAAGGTGGTCCTCAAATATACGTAAAAGAGACTTTGCAATACAATTGCTATTGTGGCCTAAAGTCCGTGACACTTGGAGATAGAAGAGGGTCTGGGATTGGGAGTAGACCTGGACCAGCTATGTATCGAGTCCTCCATCTAATTATTTCAGTTTTACGTCTCTCTAGTACAGAAATCCACAAATCTGCACTTTTCTGTTAGGTGTGAAACTTCAGAATACATTTTCAGCTTATTTTCCCTGTGAGCCGGGTGCAGATTGATGACACTTGTCTAGTGCAGACGCTATTTATAGAAAGTCTTAGCACTGATTTTCTTGGAGTGTCTGTAACAACAGCTAATTGTGCCAAGGTATTTATTGCAGTGTAACAAGTTTTTTCCATTGTGTTTCTGCTCCTGGGAGATAACCCAAACTGGAGTTGTGCTGGCGTTATCCAGGAGACAATTATGAGAATAATCAGAGTATTAGCAGACATCTGGAAATACTGTATCGCGGCTAAAGGACCATTATAGATGAAGAAAGCTGCATAATTATGCAACAAACTACTATCATTAGCAGTAGTGTATGTTATGATCCTATGGCTCCTTTGGGCTCAGATAATTAGATTAATCTTACCCCGCAGGTCATAGGGTTATTTTAGTAGCAATGACCAAAGCACAGCATACCTCCTCCACCATTACCCAGATAGTGCAGCAATACTACCCCCAGTGGTTAGAGGTAGAGTTTCAGGCGGTCCGTTGCAATACTTCCAATGTTTAGAAATGTTATTCCCTCAGAATAAAGCTCTCACATTGATTATGACTGTTTAAACTGAATATAACAACACTTTATTTGTTAAACATCCAACATTTTTTTACATTTTTGTCACGCCCCTAACCCACTCCGCATGCTCCCTGCTTCCAGTCATGTGGCCTGCCTGTCAATCACGTCACTAGAGTGGCAGGCGTGCTATTAACTGCCTCCTGTGGTGAGGAGATGGTAAGTCTACGGTAGTATGGCCATTTGCCACCTTTCTTCCTGCCTCTGACCCGGTAAGGGGTAATTAGCACATTAGTGTCATCCCTGTTCTCTTTGTCAAATAACCAAATGGCCCGGTAACTCTGACCCTATTCATGAGGATTTATGCAATATTCTTTATTATCTTCCTTGGGGAAAACCCGTCATGTTGATATTAAACATGATAGGGGGATTATCATGCTTAGCATTATATACATAAGTCATATATACCACATTCATTCCCCAGACACCATTACCTACCCAATGTCAACAGGCCAACACCAGTTCATGTTAATTCATTCTCTCCCCAATAGTCCCTCAAAAGTTCAGTGGGCTATCCCTGACATGACAACATCTCCTTCTCTTTTTTCTAGTGTAGCCTAGAAAATGTACCCCTCGGATTACTTAGCTACACTGATGCCACTTGTCTGGGTGTTGGGGTTGCAAGTACCCAACATACTATATAGCCTCCCAAATTCCCATGGGCACACCATTTTGGGAATAGCCATGGCTCAATTGCCCCCGGCCTCCCCTGGCCATAGCAAAAGACCCCTCTCTCCCCATCCAATAGGAAAAACAATTTCCTTGGGCAGCTGCAGGGGAGACAACACAGTGGGGGTAGATGATAAGCCACACCCTGGGGTAACCTCTTTGCCAATCCAAGAAAACTGGCACCCCCATGTGTGTAACAACCTTGGGTAGTCCTGGGCCAACACCACTCTCCCCACCCAAGCCACTAAAGAAAGCTGACTTGTTGCATCTAAGACAGTCCATGGACCTATGGATCAACAGTGGGCATCGTTTTTCACCTTCCCGGTCTGCTCCTTCCCCTGAACAATGTTTAAGTCTAAGTACAGGGGTATCCTTTTATCAGCTGGAACTCCTTCAATGGTTCACAGTCCGTTGTAGCCTTTCCCAAAGGTCAGTGAGCATTGTTGCTCCCATCCACACTGTCTGCTTGGCCTGGGTTCTACCAACAGTCCTCTGTGCCCCCTTCCAGAGCTGCACTTTTGAAACAGACAGTACTCTCTGAGGGAAAACAATAATCCGGGAGCTGTATGCTTCCAGGGCCTCCTGGTGCCAGGATGTGTCTTCTTCATCCCCACCCGATTGGCAGGGCTCACTCCACCCTGTGGGCCAAAGCCCATCCCTGGCAGCAATATCCAGAAGATCCATATACACTGCCTCTAGTTGTATCTCCTGCTTGATCAGGGGCTACAGTAAAAAAGCCTCATTGGACCAAGGCCTTATTCCGGATGACAGACATCGTTTTCCCAGCAAGATAATTTGTCTCGGTACAGTCCCCAAGCCACAGTCTGTATCACCATATACAAGGTCCCATAGCGCCTCCTCTAGCTCCAAGGGAAAACAGGGCACCTCACCGTGGACCTCAATCGGTCCCAGCCATGCCTCATACTGCTGCTCCAGGTCAATCTTCTGCCACATCAGGTCCTCCAGTCAGCACAATCCCATGAAGTTCTTCCATTGGGCTAGAAGTGTCACTTTCCTGCAGTGTTTAGCGGTCATCTTGCTGGAACTGTCTCCTTGCCTCTGCCACGCCTGTAGATGCTCTACTGCCTCCTCAGGGATAGGGGTTTCCCCGCCCAGACTGTCTCTAGTTACTGCTTATGTCCTCAATGTCCACCAGTTGTTATGATCCTACGGCTTCAGCTAGATCCTTCGATCAATCTTACCCCACAGGTCATAGGGTTCTTTGGAATATCCCTGTGTCATGGACCATTTTTTCTCGGCCTAGGTGTTGGCCCATTGAGCCACCATAAAAGCACAGACTGCTTGCTCCTGCAGTGGATTATTTGCATAAACACCTCCATTGTATCATGATCTGTTTTGTCCCATTGTTTGCCAGATAAACCGATTACATCTCAGTTGCCAGACAGCCAGAGACAGCATTATGTTTATTGGAGGTTGCCTTATTGTTCACAGACAGGATGCCAGGCTATACAACCACATGTGGAGTTAATCTTGTCTGTTTGTAGCACTCCCTGTCATTGTTGTGTGGTATACGCCCCTCAGTATCTAACCATATATATATATATATATATATATATATATATATATATATATATATTGCTTATTTTCAAAAATAAAACAGTTCACTTTTGAGGCATATAGAAATTGTGTGTCTCATATTTTGCTCCTGTTCTCCTGGATGGCTGCAGGGAGGTTCTGGGAGACTCTGTAGGATCCTGCTATGGTAGGTTTGACTGTAACAAGTCTTATCAAGCCCCCTAAGAAGCAGATCTGGAGTCTCTAGGTAGCCTGCAAGTGCTGATTTCTGATGCAAGGATCCTGAACGATACAGAAGCCAGATATCAGGGGGCTGGTGCCGAGATTTCAAAGAACCAGACGGTCCTTGTCGGTAGTTAACCTCTAGTCTATAGCAGGTAGTCCTCGGCAGTAATAGCCCTATACCGCCGGATCGTCACAACCTGTTTAGCAGCAATGACCCCAGAACAGCATACCTCCTCCACAAGTACCCAGAGAGTGCAGGAAAACAGGTCAGCAGCAGGGGCTGACCCAGGGGGAGGAGCCACACACGGGCAGCATGAAGGCAAGGCGGGGTGGGGGGAGAGAGAGAGACAAGGGGAGTGAGTGAGGGAGAGAGAGAGAGATAGACAGGCAGACAAGGGGGAGTGAGGTAGAGAGACAAGGGGGAGTGAGGTAGAGAGACAAGGGGGAGTGAGGTAGAGAGACAAGGGGGAGTGAGGTAGAGAGACAAGGGGGAGTGAGGAAGAGAGAGACAGACAAGGGGGAGTGAGGAAGAGAGAGACAGACAAGGAGGAGTGAGGTAGACAGACAAGGAGGAGTGAGGTAGAGAGACAAGGGGAGTGAGGTAGAGAGACAAGGGGAGTGAGGTAGAGAGACAAGGGGAGTGAGGTAGAGAGATAAGGGGAGTGAGGGAGAGAGACAAGGGGAGTGAGGGAGAGAGACAAGGGGAGTGAGGGAGAGAGACAAGGGGAGTGAGTGAGGGAGAGAGAGAGAGACAGACAGGAAGACAAGGGGGAGTGAGGTAGAGAGACAAGGGGAGAGATAGACAGATAAGGGGGAGTGAGGTAGAGAGGCAAGAGGAATGAGGGAGAGAGACATGGGGGAGTGAGGTAGAGAGACCAGGGGAGTGAGAGATAGACAGGCAAGGGGGAGTGAGGTAGAGAGACAAGGGGAGAGAGAGATAGACAGGCAAGGGGGAGTGAGGTAGAGAGACAAGGGGAGTGAGTGAGGGAGAGACAGACAGACAGACAGGAAGACAAGGGGGAGTGAGGTAGAGAGACAAGGGGAGAGATAGACAGATAAGGAGGAGTGAGGTAGAGAGGCAAGAGGAATGAGGGAGAGAGACATGGGGGAGTGAGAGAGGGAAAAACAGACAGACAAGGGGGAGTAAGGTAGAGAGACAATGGGAGTGACTGACAGACAAGGTGGCGTGAGGTAGAGAGACAAGGGGAGTGGTGGAGAGAGAGAAGTGAGGGAGAGAGAGACAGACAGACAAGGGGGAGTGAGGTAGAGAGAGAAGGGGAGTGAGGAAGATAGAGAAAGACAGGGGGAGTGAGGTAGAGAAACAAGGGGGAGTGAGGAAGAGAGAGAGAGACAGACAAAGGGGAGTGAGGTAGAGAGACAAGGGGAGAGACAGACAGACAAGGGGGAATGAGGTAGAGAGACAAGGGAAGTGATGGAGAGAGAGAGAAGGGGAGTGAGGTAGAGAAAGACAGACAGACAAGGGGGAGTGAGGTAGAGAGACAAGGGAAGTGATGGAGAGAGAGAGAAGGGGAGTGAGGTAGAGAAAGACAGACAGACAAGGGGGAGTGAGGTAGAGAGACAAGGGGAGTGATGGAGAGAGAGAAGGGGAGTGAGGGAGAGAGAGACAGACAAGGGGGAGTGAGGTAGAGAGAGAAGGGGAGTGAGGGTAGGGAAGAGAGAGGGAGGAAAAGAAAGAAAGAAAGGAGAGAGGAGGGCGGGATAAAGGGAAAGGACAGAGAGAGGGAAAACAGAGATAGGGATGGAGAGAGAGCGAAAAAGAAGAAGAGGGAAGGAGGGAGGGACATGGCAGAGAGAGAGATAGGGAGGGCGAGAGAAAAAAAGAGGGAAATATAAGGAGGGAGAGAGAAAAATGAGAGGGAGAGATAGGGAGAGGGGGAAGAGGGAGGGAGGAAGAGATAGAAAGGAGAGAGAAGAATGAGTGAGGGAGATGGACCGCTAGAGAGAGAGAGAAAGGAGAGATAGGGATGGAGAGAGTGAAAAAGAAGAGGGAGTGAGGGAGAGAGACATGGGAAGAGAGAGGAAGATCGAGATAGAAAGGAAAGAGGAAGGAGGATTGGAGTTAGACAGAGAGAGAAAGGAGAGATAGGAAGGGAGAGAGCGAGTGAGATAGAAGATGGAGAGAAAAAGGAGAGGGAGACATAGGGAGAGAGAAAAAAAGGAGGGGAGAGATAGGGAGGGAGGAGAGAGAGAAAAAGGGGAGGGAGAAAGAGAGAAAGAAGAGAGAGAAAAAGGAGCGATAGGGAGGGAAGAGAAAGAGAGAGGGATGAAGAAAAAGGAGAGGGAGGGAGAGAGATGGAGAGATAGGGAGGGAGAGATATGGAGAGAGAGAAGACAGATGGAGGGAGAGAGGAGACAAAGAGGAAGAGGAGACAGAGGGAGAGCAAGAGAGAAAGGGGAGGGAGCGATAATGAAAGGAGAGAGAGGAGGGAGAGATGACAAAAGAGAGAGGAATAGAGTGAGAGGAATAGAGCGAGAGAGAGAGGGGGGGGAGAAAGAGAGGGGAAGGGAGAGAGACAAGGGAGGAGAGGGGAAGGGAGAGAGAGGAAGCAGGAAAAGACAGAAGTTAAAATGAAAGGGAGAGGAGTGGTGGAGGGAGAAAGTGAGGAGAGAGAGCAAGAAGGGAGATGGAGAAGAATAGAGAGAGGGAGCAGTGAGAGGGAAAATTGAAAGGGAGAGGGAGAAGTAGAGAGAGGGAGCAGGGAGAGGGAAAATTGAAAGGGAGAGGGAGAAGTAGAGAGAGGGAGATAGAGACGTAAAGAGAGGGATAAAGAGAGAAGGGAGAAGGAGAGAGAGGAGAAAGGGAGAAGAGACAAGGAAGAGAGAGAAGAGAGAGGAAGAAGTAGCAAGGGGGAGAGGAAGGGAGGAGAGGTAGAAGGGAGGGGATGGGTAGAGGAAAAGGGCAAGGGAGGGAATAAGAAGAGAGAGGGAAGAGGAAGAAGTGAGAGAGAGAAGTAGAGAGAGGGAGAAAGAAAGAGAAAAAAGGGAGAAGAGAGAGAAGTAGCAAGAGGGAGAGGAAGGGAGAAGGAGAGATAGAAGAAAGGGAGGAAGAGGGAGAAGGAAGGAGATAAGGAGAGAAAGGGAGGAGAGAGAAGGAGAAAAAGAGAGGGAAGAGGGAGAAGGGATGGAAAGAAGAGTGATATATATATATATACACACTGTATAGGAATTCGTTTTTTTCAAACTATAGTCCGGCCCCCAACAGTGTCTGAGGCACAGTGAACTGGCCCCCTGTTTAAAAAGTTTGAGGACCCCTGGAATAGATAATACAAATTAGCAGATCACACCCACTCAGTCTCCAAGCCAGCAGTGTGGAAGGCACAAAAATTACATTATTTAGTGTCTACTAAAATAAAATAAAAATCCTAAAAATTATGCTGATTATTTTGTTTAGTCATTCAGTCATGTCAGATACTCCGTGACTCTATGGACCACAGCACACTGCACATCTGTCAGACACTGCTCCTCTGAGTTTCCTCAAGCTCACGTTCATTGCTTCAATGACCGCATCTATCCATCTCTGCTGTCCCCTTATTTGTATGCCTTCAATCTTTCCCAGCATCAGAGCTTTAGCCTCATGATCAAACCCTCCAGTGAACAGATTGGCTTAATTTCCTGTAGTATTGATTGGTTGTTTGCGGTTTAATAGTTCAGTTGTGTCCAATTCTCCGTGGCCCTATGGCCCGCAGCAACCAAGGAACATCTCGTGTCTGGTTGTGCTTATCCATAAGTTTTTCTTGGCAAAGATACTGGAGCGGGTTGCTTGTTTCTTCTCCAGTGGACCGTGATTTGTCTGACCTCTCTGCTATGACCTGCCCATCTTGGGTGACCCTACATGTTATAGCTCACAGCTTGATTGAGATATACAAGATCCTTCACGATGACAAAGTAGTGACCCTTACAATAAATATTATTATAAGACATGGTCTAGACCAGTGGTTCTCAAACCTCTCCTCAAGACACACCAGACAGGCCATGATTTAGGTGAAACACTGTGTGAGCAAAGATGAGGCAACTAGTATTCAACAGGTGGTGGAGCGTCAAATTGCTTCACCTGAGGTTCACAGTGTTTGACCTAAATCATGGCCTGTGGAGAGGTTTGAGAACCACTGGTCTAGACCACGAGTAGTCAATCTGTGGACCTGAGTCCGTATCAGGACCTCTAAGCCACGTCTTCCAGACATCCATTGTATTATCACATCCATCATAGATCTCTAATGACACTTCCAGATGTATAATCCGTTACATGGTTATATACCAAAGTCTCCTTCAATTTCTCAACTTCCTTCCTACGCTCCTCTGAATATAATTATATTAAAAGTAATTCTATGGGCAGCCAAGAAAAATATGGATTCTGAAACTTGACTTCATTTTCATAAACACATTTGGACTTGGAGCATTTTACAAAAAAAAATTAAAAATCATTGACAACCCATTGTGTAGACTATCAGTGCATTAATGTATATATTTATGTATATATGTCTGCTATAATTATACATACAGTATCTCGCACAAGTCAGTACACTGCTCACATTTTTGTAAATATGTTATTATATCTTTTCATGTGACAACACTGAAGACATGCCGCTCTGCTACAATGTAAAGTAGTAAGTGTACGGCCTGTATAACAGTGTAAATGTGCTGTCCCCTCAAAATAACTCAACACACAGCCATTAAAGTCTAAACCGTTGGCAAAAAAAGTGGGAGTACGCCCCTAAGTGGAAATGTCCAAATTGGGCCCAAAGTGTCAATATTTTGTGTGGCCACTATTATCTTCCAGCACTGTCTTAACCCTCACGGGCATGGAGCTCACCAGAGCTTAACAGGTTGCCACTGGAGTCCTCTTCCACTCCTCCATGATGACATCACAGAGCTGGTGGATGTTAGAGACCTTGCACTCCCCGACCTTCCATTTGAGGATGTCCACAGATGCTCAGTAGGGTTTGGGTCTGGTGACATGTTTCGCCAGTCCATCACCTTTACCTTCAGCCTCTTTAGCAAGGCAGTGGTCATCTTGGAGGTGTTTGGGGTCGTTATGTTGGAATGCTGTCCAGTTGCCCAGTCTCCAAAGGGAGGGGATCATGCTCTGCTTCAGCATGTCACAGTACATGTTGGCATTCATGGTTCCCTCAATGAACTGTAGCTCCCCAATGCCGGCAGCACTCATGCAGGCCCAGACCACGACCACCCCACCACCAAAAGTTCTATTGAAAGGGATTCCACAACCGAATTAAATAAATCTGGATTCAGAATGGATCCAAGTAAGATATAGTATTAATTCATAATGAAGGCAGTATTTATGCCTTTATTACGTCGAATTTATTTTAATATTTTGCCTGTAATCAAGCTTCCTATTTTGCTTTTTTTATACAAAAAAAAAAAAAATGCTGTACACACTGTATGGCCCATTAAAGGGCAAGTATCACATATATAGTTGTGGTAATTACAAATTGTTGGTAACAACATGTTAAAAGTTACGGGCTTGCACATGCACAATGAGCGCCAAAGGCACTCATTGAGGGCCTAGCGATGAGCACCATAGGAGCTCATCGTGAGGCCGGCCCGCACAACTTTGCTGCAATGAGCGCCAAAGGCGCTCATCGCGAGGTACGCAAGACTTCGAAACAGACTCGGCATAAGCTCCAAAGGCGCTCATGGCAATGCCCGCGATCAGCACCAAAGGCCGCAGGACTTTGGATCTGACTGAGAGGCACGCAAGACTTTTAGAAAATTTTGGCTTTAACTGAAGCCGTAGGAAGACTGCCAAAAGACGCCAATTCATTCAAAAATTAACTTATAACCTCACACATAGGACAGGGGGAGAGGCAGGGAGCCTGTCTGCAAGTGAGATCGCAAGCTAATTTGAGGCTTAATTGGCGTTTTTCGGAGGCACACAAGACTTTAGCAGAGAGAGATGAGAAAGACACAGGAGAGAGAGGGGGAGACCGTGGAAAGAGAGACACAGGGGAGAGAAATAATGGAAACAGAGGGCTGGGAGAGGGGTGAGACACAGGGGTCAGAGAGTGGGGAGAGGCTCGCAGTGAGCGCCAAAGGCGCTCAGCACAAAAGTGGCGGGTTGGACGACATCTGCAATGAGTGAAGCCCGTAAAGTGGGGGTGGGGGGGGGGGACGGAGCCTTGCATTGTGTGGCAAACAGCATTGCCAGCCTACAAATTTTATTGCAGTCATTTGATGGGCAAGCCGCTAGTCATATTTATAATATGCGAGACTGGAAGGGCAGAGCTGCCAAGCGGGTTTGTTTTTTTTAGCAAATGCTTTAATGCCCGGATATACCTGCTAATGGTGTTTGTTTGTTACATACTTCACAAAACAAGAAGTTTTTTTTTGAACTACAGTGATCCTTTAAGATCTCGAACTCCTAAATCCCAAAATATTTGAATATCAATTCTATAGAAATATATTTCTATACCGTCCCCAGCTCATCTATGCAAGGCCAGGAGTGATGGACACAGTAAATTACATAGAATACTTAATCTGCGTAACTCATCCAGGTGACAGAAGTCTTAAAAGGGAGTTTTTGGCTGTTTTTTTTTTTTATTTTAAATAAAAGTAACTTTTTATCTTTAATGAAATGGTCATATAAAAAATAAAAACACTTCACTTACTATAGAACACAGATAAAAGCTTCCAGAAGATTTCCTTTGGGTCAGTAGCTAGCAAGGTTAGATGGATCTAGGGTTTATCAATGCAGAGGAATAATGACTGTAGATTCAAATAGGAGGATGATGGAGGATAGGAAAGTTAAAGAGAGACAAGATTGGGGATGACAAAGGAAAGGAGCGGTGGTAATAAGGAAAAGGAAAGAAAGGATCAGTGGTTAACTGGACTTTTGAAATCAGAACACGGATTGTGACTGGGGAGGTAGAGACAATGGAAGAAGGATTCTTGGCTCTAGATGGTGGCAAGAAAGGTTAAGGTTACGGATATGGGGATGTATTAAGTAGATGTTGGAGAGTTTCTCAGTAAGTTGTAGGAGATTCCTTGAGTAGTGAGAAGACTTCAGGGTACTCAATAGCTGGAGTAGGTGGTTTATGGTTGAGAATAGCAGTCAAGCTGAGGAACTAGGAAGGTGAATCGCTTCTTGGATTGTCTAAGTGAAATAAAAAGTTTGAGAAGGGGGGATGAAAAGTCTTAAAGACACTATTAGCTTGGAGTACAAATCATCTTTGTACTTTGAGGGAAGGATTCAGTCATGATTGGAGAGGCTAGCAAGAGGGGTTAATGGAGAAGATGTAATATCCAGGGTGCAAAGTAATTCTGATGAGAGGGTGGATACTACACCGTCATTAGGGAGGGTGGAGAAATCAGACTGTCAGAAAGTGGGAATAGGCAAGAGTTTAATCAAAGGAGATCCAGAAGATTGAGACTAGAGCATAGTTATAGGAAATCACTATTGGCTGCTGTGTTTGAGGAGAATGCCCGCAGGTGGGTAGATGGATATGGTAGTCAACTCTGGTCAGAGGTTTTGACAAGAGGTGGTAATGCAAAGTTAATGGTAGGATGATTTGGGTGGAGATCAAAGTCTCGAAGTATGATAAATGGGTGGGGCAATGGAGAATAGAGAGGAGGCATTCTAGCTAATTGAATATCTATTCGATCTCCTCTGAGGGGGTTTGAATGAATTTCACAGCGATTGAAGCAGGGGGTGTGGGTGGGAAGAGGGTGGTATGTAGTGGGGCCGGAGCAAACTGAATGAGGACATGGAGGGAAGAGTGGGGGAGTTTGATTAGGACTAAATGAGTTATGGAAACAAACCGATTGTGTGCAAAGGATTTTAGGTTAGCAGATGTTGAAGTGCACGAAGTTGGGGTTTTCTGGATTTCACTAGCTATGTAATAAACCTGTGTATTTACGCTTATGTACTTTATTTTCTTATTAACTGCTAATAAGCTCTGTTTTTACTGCCTAAAACCAAACAAAATCGCCCCTCTATGGGTCTGGCCACTGCAGCATATGCAGACAGAATCTGAAGTACTTGCTGTGCGGTTTAGAGTCCTAGCCTATCAGAGAGCACATCACAGCAGAATATTGCAAAATTTGGCTGATAGATGGTCACCGATTGGTTAATAGGAGACTGCACACCCAGTATTATAAATGTGCACACACAGGTATATTATATGCCTAATAAAATTCAGGAACATCCCATATCCATTTAATATAAAATTTGCTAGTAAGAGAAATAAAATATAAACTTGAGAAAAAAAATTATATACTTTTTTTTTGTTTTTTGTTTTTTTACAGAGTTTGTTATAAACTCATTTTTTTAAAATAAAATATCAAGTGCTATTTATTCCACTGAACTAAATTATTGTGTTTAGCACATTTTTGTAAATGTGTCCCGATTATTCCCATATAAACATGTGGAAATTGGTACAATGATAATAAGAACACACACAACCAAGATATTTCTACAAAAGAAACCATATTTTATTTCACAAATCTGAGTGGCTGAAAACCTGGAGTAGAACTGTCCATATACAGAGCATCTGGAGATGAAGGAGTTGGGTGAAAGCAGGAGAGTCCGATATACACAATGCTTCAGATTCAGTTACTTGAGCAGAACCAACATAGTAAAAAATGGACTTTCAAATATTATAGTTGTTAGCCAGAAAAACCAGAGGATGTTACTCAGAGCAGCCTGAACCACAATTGTAAGAGAACAAAGGACTGAACATTGGACCATTATTACAGGAACTGTAAGTATACAAAGTAAAACAAAAAAAAGAAAAAAGGAGAGTAGGGAGCAGGATTAAAAGGATATGGAAGTTACTGGATGTTACTAGGTATATAATATCCCTGTGTCCTATTTATTTTATTAAGAGATGCTTACAAGCTCTGCCTAAAATCAAAAAAAGTAAAGTCCCTGTATGGGTCTGCCCGCTGCAGACAGACTCAGCCTCATATTAACCAGTCAGCGACCATCTCAAGATGCTACCGAGACTGAGACCCTAATAGGCTAGGACTCTACACTGGCCATCTCTACAGGGTCTATGGCTGCATATGCAGAGCAGATGCCTACAGGGACTATTTGTTTCATTTTAGACAGATCTTATAAAGCACCTAATAAAAAATACATAAAAGTAAAATAGTTACCAAGGTATATTATGGAGTTCGTAAAATCCAGGAACCCTCCATATCTCTTTAATAAGGAAGCTTTGGAGATTGTGCCTTCTTCCCAGACAGTTTGGTATTTTACATTCAGATCACAGATCAAATACATGGCACACACCCAGAACGTGAATATAAAATAACTACGTACCCAGGCAGGAGGAAACCTAACACAGGTGAGTGGTGTTTATAGCCATATTATTTTATAATGCATTGTTTCGCGAAGATTTTTGTCCTCTACAACTGGCCCATTTGGCTTGTTAGCCATGCCCACTATCATTCCTTTGAACCAGCTTTCCATTGACACTATTGGGATTGTTTGTTGTGCCAAGCAATAGAGGCATTAGTGAGACTAACGCATACAAAAACAGCACTATTTATTTATAGAGAAACTTTCTTATGCTTTTGTCGAGACTCAAGGTAATTCCTACAGCTACGTACCCGGTAGAGGTAGATTTTAGACACACAGCCTATACCAGCTAGTCAAATCTTTGTCTATTTTCAAGGCTATTTAAATAAGTATTGTTCAACAAGAAAAAAGAAAATGCATCTAATGGTTCAATTCTTTACCCAACTTGTGAATTAGAAGATGGTCCTAGCCCGCAGACGCAGACAGTGCCACTAACCTAAGTACCATTAATATAGATACCCACCCCAGCAGAACAAGCTTGCCAACTGTATAGTACACATGATATTTTATTACAAAGATTAGAAACAGAAAGGAACATGGATGAGTAACAAACATGACCGTAGAGAAATTCATGCAAAAACATGTCATAACATGAAGTGTGTCCACAATTAATGCATTTAAAAAAAATTCACTGGCATTTTCTTTTTAAAACTAAAACAACTCAATGCCAAGATGAGGAGAACTCAGACAAACAATAAAAAGGTTTCGGGAAATATCCATGAGTGCACACAATAAGCTGTGTGCTCAAAGGGTCCAAAGAGTTGAAAATAAAAGGTTGGAGGGTAATAAGTGAGTGGGTTTTGAACCGTGCATACAATTTGGTCAAGTTATACAGTTTGTATAAAAATACAGCACTCACACACAGAAAGTAATGATGGGCCTTGCTCGCACAATTAAAATAAGTTCCAAGGTTGGTGTCTTATGATGCGGAGGTGGTGGGAGGCACCATGGGTGGTGGAGTCGGTACGTCAGCTTGTGGTGCAGGTGGTTGCTGTGGTGGTCCAGAGTCTGTGAGAAGAAAAGGGTTTAATTGATGACATCTTGTAGAGTTTCTCTTAGAAATGAAAAAAATACATACATCTTACAATGACAATACCACTTAATGGGTAAAGTTGCATCTATATTTAAAGGGTTGTGAAAGATTTCTGTGCTTTAATAGGTATACAATACACCTGTGTGTACTTTATTGTATTAGGAAGTGCTTATAAAGCTCTGTTTTTACTGTAACTACACAAATAGTATATTGTATACCTACTATAATCCTGGAACCTTCCATATCCCTTTAAGGTTTTTATATTAAAGAGCACTCTGAGGAAAGTTATCCATGTCAGCATTATGAAACTTTCCTGGTTACCAGTTCCGCCGCCATGTGTATGAAGAGGGGAATCTGCTAGTTTAAGTCTGACTTACAATGCTGAGCTGTCTGGCTCTTGTACTTCTGAGCCAATCACAATTAAGTTGCAGTTCTAGCTGACACTTACATTTATTTTTTGGTGTCCTTAAACCGCTCAATCACCTTATAGTAATTAAATGTGAGTGCTAGAATTCACACAACTCTTTCATATAAGAGAAACTTGTGTCAATGTGAAAAAACTACAAATAAAACCGCAAAATACTTAATATTTAATTGATATTTTCTTATAATAAAAAAAAACGAACATTGAAGTTGGCCACTGTCGTCAGCCTTTTTGATACACCCACAAATCAGAATGATTTTAGGTGGATCAGAAAGTCCAATAGATAGGTAAAATGTACAATATTTTAGTTATTATACTCCTCTCAAAAATCATGAAAATGTGGTTTTCTCTGCTTTTGTATTAAAATAGACAGTTAAGTTATTGGCAATGCAGATCAGCACATCAGCAATAATAAGCACATCATTAAAAATGAACACAGACCTAATTAATGCAGGTACTAATGTCTTGTTTGAGCACACATTAAAATGTACCACGCAATACCAAGAACCAGACCGTAACCATGCATCTCACGGTTTTGAGCAATATTCCCTCTGCTGTGTAAGTCATTATTCATACATCCCAAAATTGTATAGGCGTTTAAAAAAAAAAAAAAGATTAAAAGATGCAGCATCCAGGTCAAACCGCATCATGCCCGCTGTACCATGGTGTCTCCGTTGTACCCCCTTCCCATAGTTACTATATTGTGTTAGTTTGTTGTGCCAAGCAATAGAGGCAGACAGCATATGATAAGCAGTGACGGTTAGTGGGCAAAACTAAAGCAACAAAAATATGGGTTATGGGTTAGGATGGGAAAAAGAAAAGAAAAGGTGTCTCATTCCTTGTATGCCGGTATCTTTGTACTTTAATTATAATTCCAATTATATTCTTTTCTCCTTCACATTCTTCTTGTAAACAATATTAAAATATCTGTTTTTATCCATACACCAGCCTGGCAATGCAGAAGTTATTTTCTCACAGTTATCTAAATTGTTTTACACCAAGAATTATATGACATCTAGATATCAGGTATTGCTATGTATGGATCTGTATGGAGAAAGACACAAAGCCTTAAATGCGCTATAAAATATTCTGACATTTTTTAAGCCCAATCTTCTGTTTCCCAGCTACAGTGGGTATGTTATTACATTTTGCCAATTTCCTACTTTTTTTTCCCAAGCTTTATTTTTTATTGGACCTGTACTGTATTAGTAAGAGAGTCTATCAGTAACAGTCCTTTAAAACGAGAAATCCAACACTTTAGGATAGCAACTTCCACCACGTAATTTATTTATGTAATTAACATTTGATTACAGGCTCACTGTGGTTGCTTAAATAAGTAGATGAGGAATGCATTAATTCTCCAGAGATTGGACACAGCTATTACATTTCTCATTTACAAAGCTTAATATATTTTTAAGATGTGTGTGACCATTTAATTAAATCATCTCTGCCTTTTAATATTACACACAGATTCAAGAGAAAATGCTAATGTATGTATGTATGCATGTATGTACAGAGTGCATCTTGAGTAAAATATATAATACAATGCTGTGTTGGACTACTATAGCCCCCTACTCCCGGTCTCGGTGTAGGGGAGAATACATTCTTCAAAAAGGCCATTAACTCAATTGTTAATGCAAAAACAAATTACTCTAACATAGTACTAAACTGTGATTGGGTTTAATAGTTTATGCAATTTTTTAACTTTTACTAAACTCTTAAAGAGACAGCAGAGGTCCAGTAAAAATAAAAAAAAAGGGAGATTGTGTTCATAGCTGGCAGGCCTGATCGAGCCAAAGAAAGAAAATAATTGGCATCAATAATGACATTTTAGCAATATGTATAAGGCTCTATATTTCCAAGGTCATCTGTTTTCTTTTGGATACAATAGGGGTTGCAAAGCTCTAAATGCAAGCCACAGTTTGGCGCATACAAATTCTTGGCTGGTTCTTAAGACTTGGCATAAAGTATAATGACTTGAGTAAGAAAACCTAACAGAGCTGGATGATATTTTTTAGAATATATTCATAACAAAGGTCATTATTTCCAGACAATGATATATATTATGAGTTATGACACTACTACACAGATAGCGATGTTAGAGGAACAGACACTAAGCACATGCTACAGCAGTTTTAGAAGAGTCACTCAAGCAGCTTACACATGCCGTTAGGAGCCATAGGCGGACGTGGTCCCATCATGCCTGCAGACATTGGGGGCATGCCAGAAGGGGGAGGTGGGTGAGGCCCACCAGCCTGATGCATGTTTGGCATCATGCGACCTGGCATGGGAGGACCAGACATCATGGAGCTAGGTCCTGGCATCTGACCTGAAAGTCACAGCAGACAAAAAAATATTAGGACAAGAAGCAGCAAAACAGCAAATTAATGCGAGAAATGTTTTTTAGTGAGAGCCTCTCCATAAAGCAGTGTGTAATGCAGAACTTGGAGGTTGTGGAAAAAAAGCAGGTTAGCGCATTCAAGATGTACCAGTTAAAGGGACATAAGGTTCCTGGATGTTACTAGGCATATAATATTCCTGTGTATCTATTTACTTATGTACTTGTTATTAGAAGCTCTGTTATTGCCTAAAATCAAACAAACCATTTCTGCTTATGCTGCAATGGGCAGACCATACAGGAACTATCGGTTTGATTTTAAGCAGTAAACAGAGCTTATAATAAAATATATATTTTTGTATCAATTTACTTTTCTGTACTATGTTGTATACCTTGTAGAATTCAGTATCCTTCTACATCACTTTAACCTACAGACAGAGTTTATGGTATACCAAGGCAAACTTTGTTGCATGCATCCAGTAGGTTCCCTAATTACACGGTTAATTGGCTCCAAAGGTGTCAGAGTTGAAAAATATTGTAAATTGAAAAGATCCCCATGCAAAAAATGATGTCTACAGATTTGTTTCATCCAATTTAGTTAGTTACACATGTATTTTTTTTTTTTATTCTTGGGGTGACATACTATAAAATTATTTCTGTGGTAAAAACTGTATAAAAAGCCCCATCAAAATAAAGGGGAAAAAAAAGAAAAAGAAAAAAAAAAAAAAAAGAAAAATCAGCAGAATCTACCCAGCACAGCCAAGTTGGTATTTCCTATGATTCTACTGTAGGTAGATGCAGCTGTGCCGCAGTATGTGCCAGTGTGTCAGATATTGCGCAGAAAATGATCAAGCTCTTCTCCTGCCGATGCCCCCTCACCAGGAGGACAGGAGCACTGGAGCGTTACTGCAGCAAGCAAACAGGAATTAGGCATCCAGGACAGATCCGCTGCCTGTGGCATGCACTGTCAGACACGGTCCAATGCACTCATTATAAGCTGGAGTGAGGGGGAGAGGTGGAACGCCCTGCAAGCTGAACCACACACACACACAGTAAAGGGCCGCTGTGATATTACAATTACACAGTATTGCAAAAGTACATATTTCATAACAAGCAGAAACAAACAGTTTTTTTGTTTGCATATGGTAAATCTAGAACTGCTCGGTCTGCTAACATAATACATAATAAAATAAAAAAAAAGGAAAAAGCCGATTTTGCATAAAGCGTTCGGGGGAGGCAGTGCACGGACATTTCCACTTCACTAACAGATGTTTTAGTACCTCATCTAGCGCTAGAACATCATTGAACACCATTTTTTATTATTACTTTAAAAATCCAGACGGCAACCATATTTCAGCTGTTGCTCTACATTAGCTCAAACACACCTTACACGTCTTAGCTCAGCACCACTGACACGAACAGCCGTACCTCATGTGACCTGGTCCTGACACTCTTCCCATACTCAGGCAATGCCTCTTGTGCATTTATAGGGTTACTCTCCCCTCCCTCTCTACTGTACTGGTAAACCTGGATACACTATCATGGCAGCAGCTGTACCCTCTACTGTGAAGGGCGGTGCCTGTTTTTAATATCATACAGCATTATCCCTTTAACTACTGATTTAAAGGGATGGTGCTGTATGATATTAAAAGCAAGCAAGCTCTTTTAAAATTTCCCAATATTTATACAAAAGAAATGGATGGCAGACTCAAGGGGTCGTGTTGGCATCACTAAAGTAACAACCTCTTGTGCAAGGGTGGTTAAACAATGGAACTCTCTACCAAAGGAGGTGGTGATAGCAATTGGATATATTTTTTGGAGAGGAAAAAAAAGCATTTAAGGTTTTCCTGGATAACCAGAGAAGTCAGGAAGGAATCAGATTGTCAGTGTTGGGGGCGAGGAAGGATCTCCCGCCCCCCCCCTTATTTTTTTCAACCTTAATTAGCATGTAATAATTACTATATACACACTCTTCAATACTCCAAAGTGTGGCTGTTCTTGTAATATTCTCATTACTTGAGCTCATTTTAACTTCAGCTGTTTTCTGTTCTGCCTACCGATCCTTGTATATATACATGTGCGGCACCCTGTAACTTAAAGGACAAAAAGAAATCCATATGTGCTGGCTGGTGGAATTCTACGGCGAGTACTCCTACACACGGGTGAATCTCGTTCAATGGGGGCTTGCGATTACAGTTCCAAGGAAGACTATGCGCCTCCTAGTTTCATGCCTTGTGTTGACTATACAGTCTACATATTACCATGAAAACCATCTTCCCTCCTGTTCCCTAATCCAGTGTTGCAGAACCAATGTAAGTACTTTTCAAAGTTAAAACGATTTTGAACTCCCCATGAATTAAAAAATATATGTGCAAATAGAAGCAAAGAAAGAGCAAGAAAATATAATTTAAAAAACAGAGCCCCAATCAATGCTGCTCTCTCCACCATCACCTTCTCTGTCCTGTCCAAATAAAAATATATATCATAGATTGCATTAATTATTCAGACCAGAGAATGCTCTGTAGGAAAAGGGGCCAATAATGCTGCAATCCCATACATCTCAACTCTCCAAAGGGAGCTCTGGCTTATCTAATGCTACCTATATTAATTTGTTTGTCTTCTGGCCAGTGAAAGGAGGGGTAGAGTGCTACAGTGGCCATTATTGAGCTGCGAAGGGCCTACTATAAGCTCTTCAAGTTCATTTTACATTTAACAAAAGATATTGTTGGCAATTAAAAAAAAAATATATATATATATCCACCAAGGAATTTATTTTTTCCAATTAAAAACTAGCAAAATATTTTCTCTGTTTAGGTAAGCTCTTACTCACCACCCTCTGTTTTCAAACCAATATTTATTCACTGCAGTGTTCCTTGTGACACTGATCCTTCCATTACTTGCCTGGTTGTGCGGGATGAGGAGCGGGCATCGGGTGGTGCCCAGTGTAAGGAGGAGGTTGCGGCTGTTGCTGGTGAGCCATCATCCCCGGGTGGCTTGGAGCTCCCAAATGGCTAATGGCAGATCCAGGAGGGCCTCCTTGGTGCTGGGCATTCTGTCCATGCTGCTGTTCCAGTTGCTGTCGCGCTCTCAGCTCTGCGTACTTCAGCTGCTCCATGTGGAAGTTCTGGCGCTCATTGAGGAGCTGCTGCCTCTGCTGTTCCAGCTGTTAGAAAGAGCAATTGAATATTATCAGAGAAAGCAATGTACGCCAAGGAAGGGTAAGCAGGTGAGGGACTCCATTTAGGAATAGAGCTGGCTTTAAAAACTAATGTACACGAGTACTGAAAGATTTATTCCACAGAAAAGTGATTACTTCCCATAACCCACAATATAAAACCACATATGTTCAGCAAGTGTAAAAAAAAAATAAAAAAAAAAAGGTGGCCAACACATAATTAAAAGCAGCCAGACCGCAATAAATATCAATCAGGCACCAAACCACATATATACAAATTCACAGTAGCTGTTTTTATTATAACATGTACGGGTTTTATTAGTGTTTAAGAACGCGTTGTATGATGTGAAAGTATTTTTAACACATAATAGTTGTTGTGGTCTATATAGCCTCATTACAATTAAGTGATTGCACATCCCAACTAGTTCTGAAGCGCCAACTGATTTGTATTACACTAAGATTGCTGAAAAGCAGGGAGGAGAAATGCTTGTAATACTCAAAGGAAAATTAATTAACTGTGTGTAGGCCAAGAAGACCTCTCTTGTTATCATGGATCATTTGTTTTTTGTGTAAAAAAAAAGTCAGTATATTCTGTATCCAATTATTGCTAAATGTATCGTCCACACAGTATATATGACGAAGGTACAGACCTGCGTGGCAACATTAGAACATTTATAAGTACTACAATATAATTCTATAAAAAAAACACTTCTGCAATGAATAATTGGGTGTGAATTAGAGATTGAATACCCAACGATTTATAAAAGGCTAGAGAGCTGAAAACTCATTGATAAGCGACAGATAGCACACTTGATGAATTATTAATATTTTGCAGGCTGGTAAAGGGGGGGCTATTTAGTTATGCCGATATGACTCTCTAAATAAAACTCTATAAATGTGTTATAAAATGGCAGGTACTCTGAAAGTTAATGTGAAATGCAGACGCCACAGAGATAACTAAAACGTTTCCTTGATATAGCTACTTCACTATTTATTTTTATTTGTATAATAAGACTATTAAGCTTCAAATGTGACAATGTATTTTGTAATTTTGCAAATAAAACTAAACATAACATTTAAAAATAATTTATTTATATGTTAATAACTTCCATAGCCCTCAGTGCAGGGTGATGGTGAATATATAAGTATAAATACTGGTACAGAAGGCAAAGAGTGCCAAGTTAACTTTTGTAACCGCTTACAATCTAAATGAACAAAACCCTATAGGATAACACTGAAGCAGCTGTTTATTTGAGGATTTTTTTCACACAAAAATGTGTTTTAATACACTAATTCTCCTCTATTAGATGCATTCATAATCCATGAAACTTCCATATATCTTTAATTCCAAGAAAATAAAGGTCCTGCAGGCTCCTGCTGGAAGGGTGTTTACTTCTCTTTTCAAACAAGTCAGAATCTGAGAATATCCCAGGTGTATAAGATGTGTACAAAACAGTGGATCATTGACGTCACGTGAGCCATGTAGAAGGATCTTGGCCAGTTGGTGGTTAATGTGGACTGGTTTGGAAGAGTGTCTGTAAACTATAGGTTGTTTGCGTAACCATTGCTCTTTCCAAACAAATAAGCCAGAAACTGAATATATTCCAGGTGTAAAACATGGATGCTAAACAGTGGATCACTCAAGTAACTTAACCCATGTAGGTTTACATAGAAAGATCTTGACCAGTTGGTGATCCCTGTCGAGTTATTTTGGGGCCACTGCCTTGAACTAAAATTCTGTTTATGAACATCCACACAATAAATCCAATCATTAAGCAACAATTATCAGCTAGGATTACAGGATCTCCCTAACAGACCCCATCACAATGAAAGATGACATAAATCAATGATATACGTCAAACAAACAAATATGATATTTTTTCCTTTCCTTAAAGTGACTTAACTTGCACATGGAAAATCTTACTAACAAATCAATATGCTACGTCTTTGGCACACTTTATGAGAATCTGATCACTGATCTGGGGGCTCTTCTTTCCCTGCCTTTGGAGCGCTCTGAGACATCATTTGAGTCACCAATCTAATCCAAACTCTTCTCAAGGGCAAGAACTGCAGGAAATGCGTCAGAAGAGTCCAGTGGTCATGTGACAGCTTGTCAGAGGTTTAGAGACAAGGAGACAAATGTTGTCTGAAAGCGTTGTCCTTATTAAAATAAACAGTGGGTCAATAGTACAAGGAAACTGTATTCAAATAACAAACCAAGAGGCCAGCAAGGCCACTCCGAGCCGAAAGATAATAATTCAGCAGATCATCCACTAATGAGGGAGGTTGTACAAGAATACTAACTTATGGAAAAAAAAAAAGTTCAGATTTTATTATCAAACGTATAAATCTGACCTTGTTTCGATTGATATTTTTTGTTCATATCAGTTGAATGTTCTTAAAAGAACATTGAACCATTTTTCTCTTGCAGCTCAAATAGCCCGTTTTAAACAATTACTAAAGCTTTATTTTGCATGAAAGAATAAACTGTACAATGAAAAAAATATATATATCCTGCTTCTGGGTCAGTGAACAGGTACAGGTGTGGATTCAATTTCAACTCAACCCAATTTCAATAATGGCTCTTTGTTGCCACTGATCACCAAAAGACACCCCCATGATTCAAATCTCAGCAAGTGATGTAACAAACATGCACATGGCTTACTCAGCTCCTGCGGATTTTATTTTGGTGCATAAGTGACAAACCAAAGCCTTTTTCTAGCAGTGGTGCTTTAAAGGATTACTTTAGTGGTTATTGTAAAAGGGCTCTGTAAGGCAGGTTTGTCTTTGAAATGTAGACGCCAGAAAGATATAGGAGACATTTTTTTTTTCTATGACCCAGGCACATTAAGCCTTGCCCGAAAATAGTTGATTTTTTTTTTCTTATTTAGAAAAATAAAATACAAATATTAAACAATTCCTATTGTTGCAATACTGTTCAAGCTGAATTACTTTTCATTTGGTGGCAGAGCAGTTTTTACATAGCCCTTTAAGGACATTTCTAACTAATTATTCAGAGAACCTCAGCTCCTGATCAAGCCAGTCTCAGGAAAGATGCAAAGAGCGAGCACTCAAACAGCAGCAAGTGTAGCAGAATGATACTTACGGCCTCCTTTTCTCTGTCCATGATGGTTTCTAGTTCTTCAAAATGCCGTAACTTGATCTCAAGTTTCTTCATTTGTGTTTCTACCAACAAGGCTACCAAGGATTTGATTTTACGTTCTTCCACGGCTGCCAGATGCTACACAGGAGAAAACAATTATATAGTTTTATATAAAAGTTTGTTTTCTTATAGGAGAAAGAAGGATGCATGTGCTGGATTTGTTGAGCATGCCTTTAACATGTGTTTAATCATGGTGATACTAAATAAGCTACACAATCTACCATTGCAAAACACATTAAAAAAAGTGTAGTAAATTAAATCATATTTAAAAAGGGACACTCAAGACCACAATAGTCTTATTGTCTTATCAGAAGAATACATTTGATAATGTTACAGAATATCAAACTAAGTTAAAAGGCCTGCATCTAGAAAACGTCAATAGCTCATATTTTGCAAGACAGCATTTTACTTTCATTCAAATCCAGATCTACCTTAGCTTTGGTAGCAGCAGATGCCAGCGCAGCGGCTGCAGCCATCGCCACGTTCCCTTCTGAGATGGCGTTGTCTATTTTCTTCTTTACGGGATCAATCTCCTTAGAAGTCTCAACATTCTCCTTGTTGTCTTCACTCTCCTCAGCTGAGATAAAGCAAAACAATGCATTAAATCTACTACCAATAATGGGTGAGATTGAAACATATATTTGTGTGTAGAAAAAGGTGAGGGAATACCACATGCAGAACTGTGGCAAAAGACTTCAGAAAAGCCCATAAAATTGTTGTTCTTATTTGGGGTCAAACAAAAAAAAAATGTAACAAATATATTTAAAGGTGTGCCATGTAGGCTGCTTTCATGTATACTAAAGTGAGAAAAAAGGAAAAAAACTATTTTACAAAAATCAAACATTTACAATTTGGGGTGGAAAATAAAAAAAAGACTAATATTATAATCCTTGCAAAATACATTCATACCAATCTTCTCTTCATCTGTGGGCTCAGTTTCTTCCTCCTCTGGCTTCTTTTCACTTGGTCCTTCTGTTTTCTCGCTTGCTTCTGGCTCGCTCTCCTTTTCACTTTTAATTTCAGATGGCTTAAAAAAAAAAAAAAAGGTAGTTTAAACAGAAGACTAGTGATGCCTTCAAGTTGTCAGAGAAAATATAGCCAATATTACACCAAATGAGTGGTGTCAAAGTAATTATCCAATATAAAACTACATGTACTACATCCAAAAATAGTGTTAACTTGGTAGGCTAAACTTTGCCCAGACTTACTTTCTCTGCCGGTGGGGCTTCTGGTGTCTCTGTTTCCATCTTTTCCTCCTCTGGTGTTTCAGCTGCTACAACTAAAAAAAAAAAAAAGAAGATTCAGTTAGACCTTAGCTATGATTTATCCACACACAAGTGTATAATAGACAAAACATTTTTGATATGTTTTAAATAATCTGCACAACGGTCAAGACTTATTTTAAGGATTGCTCCGTTTTATTTGCTTATAGTTTATTTACAATACAATTCGATAGTAATTGAAGAAAACATTTCAATGTAGCTTATAACTTACATTTGAAATGTAGTATGGCAGTCATATCTAGTTCTCTCCACCCCCTATAAGGTGTCCAGGAGTAGCAGCAGATCTGCCCTACCATTTCTCCTAGACCAGTCTAAGTTTGCCTAAAGTGGCATATAAGGACTGCAATAAGCTACCTGTGCCAATCTGCTCTCCTGCTGGACACTTAATATCGAATGGGGAGAATCTGCCCCTCCTCATCCTACTACAAATACTGATTTTATTGCCAATTATTATAAAATAAATTAAATTAACCCCTGTGGTCCTTTAAGGGCAGACAGTCATTTCTTAAATCTCTGTATCCTCATGGACTGCAGCACACCAGGAACAGCTTTGTGTCCATGGTTGTGCTGATCCACTTTGTTTTCATGGCAGAGATACTGGAGTGGGTTGCCAGTTCCTTGTCCAGTGGGACACAGCATACAGCTCCTGGTATTCCAAGGTGGTCTCCCAACCAAGCACTGACCAGGCCCAACAGTGCTTGGCTTCAGGGTGGTGTGACTGTTCCCTGACTGGAATCGAACCCAGGCCGCAGCAGTGAAAGCACCATATCCACTGGACCACCAGGGAACCCCATTACAGTGTAGGTACCCTCTATTACCTGGAGTAAAGAAGCGCTCCTAATTTACTAAGTTAGTTATTCTTATAGAAAAGGTGATCTGAGAAACCTACAAGTGACATGACCACCTACATTTATTTTTTTTCTTTACTGGCCGCAACAGGCACCTAATGGAAGTTGCAAGGGGGTCCCAAATTATTTTGCATTTGAGCCCTCCATTCACTAGTTCCGCCACTGATGAGATATGTACTACATTACTAGCAAACAAAGGGTTTAAATAACCTTGTATCGACCTCAAGCTTTTTTTTTTATGCCGTTCTGTATTTCATAGTTTCATCATGAATGGAGTTTGACAGGATGTCAACCCTTTATTATCCTGCTAAGGATCTAGAGCACATTTATTTTAGATATGAGGATAGACCAGGCAGCTCAATTCTGCTTAAGGCAGAGATCCGATTCCTTCATACCCAGCTGCTGACCTCTGGGGAAGCCATCTGCTGCCATCACAATGCATCTCATCAGGTACAACCACAACACGGCAAGTAACCTTTATACAGCAAACCTTTCTGTCTACCGCACACAATGAAAAAAAGACAAATAAATCTACTTAATATGTATAACAGGGCAAGATGTGACCATGAATAAAAATGAACAAATGTTCAAGGGCAGTGCATTATAAGATATGGGACACAATGCAGCACATAATACATTTTACATTTATTATTGTTACCAGTATTACTTATGGGATAATGTATAGACTGTCAAATATAGGTTCTGGGAAGCACATCCATAATTACGCATTTCACCAATCCAGGTACAAAATTATTTTGAGTGATCAATGTAAATAAAAAAGGAGAGACTGTATAATAACTTTATAACAAAGAATCAAATACGACCAAGAACCGATCGGACATTTTGGGGAGTTCTTTCGTTTCTTCTTATAGAGCATAAAAAAAATGGACTAGAAATAAAATGTATAACATCACATATATAGTGGTCAGTGTATGTAACGTTTGTGATGTTGGTCACGCTTTCGCAAAACGAGGCGAGCCGTTGAGGCTAGCCGGGACTTAGGCTGCAATGAGCGCCAAAGGTGCTCATTGAGCTGCGAGCCAAAAAACTTAGCACTTTGCCGCTGACACAGCACGAGTAAAGTTGCAAACTAATTTGAGCCATATTTGCCGTTTTTTGGTCAATCGAAAATCAGCTAAGCGAGGGGGGGAAAAATGGAGGACGAAAAACTTAAGAAATCTGAAACTGGATGAAAAACGAGGCTGAGCAAAACCAGGCATGCGAGACTTCGAAAATACACAATGGCAAAGACAGTAACACTTAAACGCACAAGGCATGCAGGACTTTGAAAATAAAACCAAACGCCATTCAGTGAACGCCACGCAATCTATCAGCAGGCACAGAAAGAAACACACAGGGAAGGGACAGGGGAGAGATGGTGGAAAGCAACATACGGCATTCCCAAGCACAAAACTTGTAGGTTAACGAAACCTGCAATGAGTGGCCCGTATAGTAGGCCGGAGAAAAACTTGTGCGGCTTGCGATGAGCGCCGGAGGTAATCATTGCAAAGCAGAAAAAGTTGAAGTACACAGGGGCAGAGGCTTGCAATGAGCGCCAAAGTCGCTCATGGCGAGCCACGTGGTGAACGGCAAAAGGCGCTCAGCGATGGGCCCGCGATGAGCACCAGAAGTGCTCAGAGGAGCAAAAGCCACACATTGTGTGGCAAACAGCATTGCCCGCCTTACAATTTTATTCCCGTCATTTTTGATGGCCAAGTAGCTAGTAACAAAGTGAATCAAACCCGGTAACTTCCATGTTGTTGTATTTATATGCAAATGAACAGCTCATACATTAATGAGCTGCTATGATTTGATCATTAGCAATGCAGTTCACTTGTCTCTCTAGTGATCAAAAAGACCCCCAATGTTATCTGGCAGGTCCTCCCTCACTCTGAATACAGAGTCACATTAAAATGCAGGAGCCACAAAATCATTTACGGTACAGAAAAAAAAAAATAGTACAGTATACAGCCAGTTTTTAATGCTTTTTATAAATAAATCAATTTCTTGTTGGGGCGACAGAGTCCCTTTAAATATTCCTTATTGCTTGATATCATACAGTACCAAGACCTGAAAAGCATAAATAAAAAAAAAGGTTTTAAACCATTCTTTTTTTATATTAGAAAAAAGATGTATTCTTTCACTATTCTACAGGAACCCAACGACCTGGTAAAAGACTGGACTATTTGTGCTTTCCTTACCATTCCCTGGTATTAGATATAAATATATATAAAAAAAAAAAAAGCACAATAAATTTGCAGATCAAACAAACTTTTACATATATGGTCTCGATTTTCTTTAATATACTTTATTTTTTGTTTTGCCTGAATTAAAAATCATAGGCTTTTCTACCAAAGGACATCATGAAGATCATGGATAGGCCAATTGCCCTTTGATGCAATTCACAGGAGAAGGGTGATATATATTCAGTTAGTTTCCTAGGCACTGAAGTTCACTTTTTGCCATTACAAAAAATAAACAGACATCATTGTGAACTAAAAAGTTTGAGAACAATGTAATGTACACAATTACTAAACAGGGCAATGGTTTAGATTAGTATATATGGAGTTTAATTCTGCAAATAGTTTTTGCATACGGACCCCTTGCTCTGCAGTTTAGCTCTTATTCTAAACATGTTACTATTTTTGTGTGTATGGTGAATTTAAAGTGAACAATTTTAAAGTTAATTTTATTTATAGATATTGAAAATAATGCCGCTATTAAAATTGTTAGAATAGGACTGTAACGACGTATACTTGGAGGTAGGGTGATAGAAGCAATCTATGATCCTAAGAGTATACCTCCTATGTGGAAGGCTTAACTAGGGTTAAAGACCCAAAACTAGCTGTAACCCTAAAATAATGTCTGAATGCATAAAGGCAAAGATGTTACTTAAAAAAGGGATATGAAACAGTTAGCCTGAGGTTTGCTGAATTTCTTGCATTGGCAAAGAGTTTCCTCTCAATGTTGACACCCCCTGAAATTCCCAGGGATAATTAGCATAACCTTTACAGTGTTTTTTACCTGGGGATTGTGCAGGCATGTTCAGTTATCACCTGAAATCTCCCCTACTGTGGGAAGTCACATGATGTCAGACACTTTCCTTTAGCCAATCAGCATTTAAGATCTCTCATTAAACATGAGATATCCAATATGCAAATCTCAGTTGCTGGATGTGTCTACATCACCCCCAGCACATTATTTTCTTTTCTGCAAAAAAACATTTGCATTTTTTCATGCAAACATTTTTTGCTAGGTGGGTTATTATGCATTCTACAGGATGCATTCATAACCCACTTCACTTTCATATACCTTTAAGGAGCTAAAAACAGAATTAAAAAAAAAAAAAAAAAATACAACAAACGACAAATAAATAAAAAAGATAAAAAAAAAAAAAAAAAGGAAGCATAATTGCCTGGCAAGGACAAATCTAGTCTGATAGCCATTTTGCAATACTTTGTACTGCAATAGTTTCTGCAGCTCATGCACTGAGCCTCCAACTCACCAGTCGTCTTTTCTGGTTCATCCGGTGCAGTCCCGGCTATGCAACTACTCTCAAGCCCATATGAAGGATCCACTTTCCCCAGAGCTTTGGCGGCTTCTTGGACTTTTTTGATGTGAGCTTCAACTAGCTCCAGAGGCACTTCTTCACGCACCCGTGAGAACTCCTCTGCAGAAGGAAATAAATGTCAAAGTTAGGGAATTTAGGTGGAATGTGTACAAAACCTACTTTGCAAAAGGGTGTCAAGTAAAAAAAAAAAAAAAAAAGT